>SEYY01021732.1:32500-35000 GCA_009176605.1 Armadillidium nasatum
TATATATATATATATATATATATATATATATATATTAGTAATATATATATATCTGTTTATATAGTAAAGTTAATAATTTTCAAATTAATACTGCTATAAGTTTTGAAGCATTAAAACTATAGCAATATTAATAACATTAATCTTTTAAATTATAAATTATAGATTAATTATTTTATTAAAGTCAAATTTTACAAGATAATTTTTTTTTATAACTTTTTTTTTTTTTTGTAAATTTTTAAATTTTTTAAAATTTTTTTAAAATTTTTTTTTTTTTTTTTTTTTTTTTTTTTTTTTTTATTAATATATATTATATATATATATATATATATATATATATATATATATATATATATATATATATATATATATATATATATATATATATATATATATATATATATATATATATATATATATATATATATATATTACATCAAGTAATCTTTTTAAATTTAAATATTTATCACAATTTAAAATTCATTCAAAATTTCACACCTTTTTATTCATGAAATAGAAATAAGAAAATGGTGTGGTGTAACACTTTCGTGAAGCAACATTTTAAAAAAAGAAAAGAAAATAACCTAATATCAAGATTAGTTTACTGAAATTTGAACTTTTATTTTCTTTTTATTATTATATTTTCCACACATTCATTAAAAAAATAAAAACTACCTCTCCAGAAACATTATTTTAACCTCTCTCTCTCTCTCTCTCTCTCTCTCTCTCTCTCTCTCTCTCTCTCTCTCTCTCTCTCTGTTAAAAAAAGGTTCAAAGCATTATCATCTCTTTCAAAAGTCCTTCAGGAATTTTGAGCGATAACTACGTCCACGATTGTATCGTATATTTTTTTTCTCTTTTATTTTCGTTCAGAATTAGTGTTTTGAAGAGTTGAGCTTCGTTTTATATTCGGTCTTTTTTTTTAACAGCGAATTTTATATTAGGGAGCTGTCAAAGAGACTAAAGTACTTATACGTACACAAACAAAGGTACACATACACTATATATATATATATATATATATATATATATATATATATATATATATATATATATATATATATATATATATATATATATATATATATATATATATATATATATATATATATATATATATATATATATATATATATATATATATATATATATATATATATATATATATATATATATATATATATATATATATATATATATATATATTATATTATTATATTTATATATATATTTTTTTTTTTTTTTAATTTTAATAAAATTAAAAAATTAAAATTAAAAACAAAAATAAAAATAAAAATTTTTTTTTTTTTTTTCAATTTTTAAAAAAAAATTTTTTTTGAAAATTTTTTTTTTTTTTTTTTTTTTTTTTTTTTTTTTTTTTTTTTTTTTTTTTTTATTTTTTATTATATATATATATATATATATATATATATATAATATATATATATATATATATATATATATATATATATATATATATATATATATATATATATTATATATATATATATATATATATATATATATATATATATATATATATATATATATATATATATATATATATATATATATATATATATATATATATATATATATATATATATATATATATATATATATATATATATATATATATATATATATATATATATAATATAATATATAATAATATTAATATATATATATATATTAATTATATTAATTATATTAATATTTAATTTTTTTTAAAATTAATTATTTTGTTTTTATGAATTGTTTTTAACCAGTTCATTTTCTATTCCATGCTTGATGATACTAAATAATAAAAATAATTATTACTATTATTAGTCAATAAAATAATAATAAAATGAATAAAAAAAATTATAAACTATTTTTATCGATTTTGTACAAAAAACTTTAATTATTTTGAAATATCACTAAATGCGATCTTAGAAGTCACAAAAATATCTCTAAAATAGGCTAAACCACGGAAATAGGCTAACAATAAAAAAAAAGTCTCCAAATATGCCAACACTCAACCATTAATCCCTAAAGAATTCCGAAAACATTTTTATATATCATTAAATAAAATAAAGTAAAACAAATAAATAAACTAATAACAAACATAAGAACACTCAATATAAGAATTATGCAAATTTTAAAAAAAAAATTTAAAAAAAATAAAAATACAAATTTGCATTTTATATTCCCGAAAAAGTTTTTCAATAACATGCAAAAGTTGATCCTCAGTACATAAAAAGAACAGAAAGAAGAACAAAAGTAGCTTCACAAAAGATTTTGAAAGTTTTGAAAGTTTTTCTTTAAAAATATAAAAATGTTTTTCTCGAATAGTTTTAATGGCTCGTCTGTGTCGAAGATTTAAATTTTAACGATTTTTTTTTCATTTTATTTGAAAAAAAAAATTGTCATTTTAATTTTAGACTAAAGCAAATATTTTTAAAATCACATATTGCTCAAAATACTTTAAACATAAAATTATAATAATAATAATAAAAATAAT
>SEYY01021732.1:47500-55000 GCA_009176605.1 Armadillidium nasatum
TTTTCCCTGCTGAGAAACTGAGAGAGAGAGAGAGAGAGAGAGAGTCAGAGAAAAAGGAGGGAAGAAAGGTAGAGAAAGAAAAAAGAAAGCAAGATAAAGAAAGAAAAAAAGAAATAAAAAATAATGAAGGGAAGGTAGTGAAAGAAAAGCAAAATAAAAAATAAAGAAAGAAAAAAAAGAAATAAAAAATAAAGAAGGAAAGGTAGTGAAAGAAAAGTAAAATAAAAAATAAAGAAAGAAAAATAGAAATAAAAAATAAAGAAGAAGAGGTAGTGAACGAAAAACAAAAGAAAAAATAATGAAAGATTGATTAAGAAAGAAAGATAGAGAAAGAAAAAAGAAAGAAAAAAAGCAAAAATGAAGAAAGAAAAGGTGCAAAAGAAGAAAAGAAAGAAAGATAGTATGAGAGAGGAAGGAAAAGATTAGTAGAAAAGGAAGAACATCATTACTCTCCATTAGAAATGGTAATCAGTGATAAGAGGAAGTAGTAAAAATTGAAAAATATTTTGAAATACATTTTAAACTGATGGAGGAGAATGAAAGTGGATCAAACCTCGAAATGAGGTGAGCAATGAGTACCTTGGGTCCTTCAGACCAAAGTAAATGTGATTACACCAGAATTTATAAAGAAATAACTGACAAGGTTAGAAGAAAAAGGGTACTCAGGGTATAACAATGCAATACTGTCTCCTTTTTTTTTTTTTTTACAGAAAATGAAAATACTCACAAAGGAACTAAAAATCCCAAAGGGGCGGGGGGAGAAAGACAAATAAAATTATCTTTTTTTAACGAAAAATGAAAATATGCACAGAGGAGCTAAAAATTCCATACGGAGAGAGAGAGAGAGAGAGAGAGAGAGAGAGAGAGAGAGAGAGAGAGAGAGAGAGAGAGAGAGAGAGAGAGAGAGAGAGAGAGAGAGAGAGAGAGAGAGAGAGAATTTTTTTAAAGTTTTCTTTATCTTTATTTTTTGTAGACGATCTAAATAAAAATGAGAAAATAATAATAATGATAATAGTAACAATAATAATAATAATAATAATAATGATAATAATAATAATACCAAAAATATCAAATTTAACATATTACGATTAATAATAATAATAATAATAATAATAATAATAATAATAATAATAATAATAATAATAATAATAATATTAATACTATTACTACTACTAATAATAATAATAATTATAATAAAAATAATGATAATAATAATAAGAATAATAATAATAATAATAAATATAATTTTTTAATATATTATTTAAAAGTGGAAGAAAGGAGTTCCATTTTTGCAGAAGTTTTAGCTTTAATTCATTGGATGAACTTTTAAACTAATAATAATAATAATTAAGATAAAAATGATAATAATAATAATAATAATGATTATAATGATAATAAAAAATGGAAATAGTAATAATTATAATCAAATAGTAATAATGATGAAGGCACTACTACTTCTGCTACACGTATTATTACTACTACATCAAATTTTACTACTACTACTACTACTACTAATAATAATAATAATAATAATGATATTAATAATAATGCTAATAATTAAAATATTGGTTTTTATCTCAAATGAGAGTATTTATTATTATTATTATTATTATTATTATTATTATTATTATTATTATTATTATTATTGTTATAATATTATTAATATTGTTATTATTATTATTATTATTATTATTATTATTATTATTATTATTATTATTATTATTATTATTATTATTATTATTATTATTATTATTATTATTATTATTATTATTATTATATTTATTTCTTTCACCGTAATAGTTTACCAAAGGCGACAAAGAAATTTCATTACATCCATTTATAAAATTAAAATTTTCTCATTTTTCTTTTTTATAGCATATATATAATAATATATATATATATATATATATATATATATATATATATATATATATATATATATATATATATATATATATATATATATATATATATATATATATATATATATATATATATATATATATATATATATATATATATATATATATATATATATATATATATATATATATATATATATATGTATATATATGTGTGTGTGTGTGTGTGTGTGCGTGTGTGTGTGTTTTGTGTGCGTCGGTGTTACTGTACAAGTTTATGTTTTGGTCTTTAATCTCTCGACTGGCTGAATCAGTCAGCCATAATTCTAGAAAGGTGTTAAATTGTTGGCCATAAACTCTTCCAGGAAAAATCCCTTAAGCTCACTCTTATTCTCTCAACTCTTTTTAACAAGAAAACCTTCCTCAGATTTCTCCACCCCCCTACTCCCCTTTTCCTCCACCCCCTAAGAAAAAAAAGGGGGAAGAGAAACTAAATCAAGAGTAAGAAAAACAAAGAAGAAAAAACTAGCGATAAATAACGTGGAAAATGAAAGAAAAAAAAAAAAAAAAGAGAAAAGATGAGAAAGATATAAGGAAGAATTAAGCCGATTATAAAGTTATCAAAAAAAAAGGGAAAAATATAGACTCACTCAAATATAGTTTTTTAATACAACATTTATATATATATATATATATATATATATATATATATATATATATATATATATATATATATATATATATATATATATATATATATATATATATATATATATATATATATATATATATATTAGTATATATATAGATAAATTACAAAGTCGGAAGTAAAGTGAATATAAAAATGAAATAAGTAGCGTAAAAAGTGAGCACCACACCGTAATGAGCCTAATAAAGAATTTTATTACGAAAAAAATTCCCTACATATTTATGTAGGAAATGGACACACACACTCACACACACTATAATATTATATATATATATATATATATATATATATATATATATATATATATATATATATATATAATATATATATATATATATATATATAATTATTAAATATATTAAGATGGACGTTCTAAACACAACCAAATAGATTCTCCATATCAACCACAATGAAGAGGATCAACATCTTTCTGACCAAGAACTTGAAGTGATTTCTACCATTACTACTACTACTACTACTACTACTACTACTACTACTACTATTACTACTACTACTACTACTACTACTACTACTACTATTGATGAATGTCTTTGTCACTGTTACATTCTTTCTTTGTTATCTTTTAACCTCACATATCATTTCCACCTAACCTAACGATTGCTATTTTTGGTCATTATCGTACTAACCATTCATCTCTAGATGATCTCTTCGCATAGCTCTTCTGTGCTTTTTAGTCGTATAACTTCTCTATTGAGGGGAGTTTGTGTTACTAGTCTTTCCATAAAGTTTCATTCTTTCTTTATGCAACCCTCTGACCCCAGACGTAACCGCAATGATCATTCTTTCTTTCTTTGGTTAGCACATTTATAAACGCTTAGTACTGGGTCCTATCGGACCTTAATTTAACTAATGAAATGAGGTTTTCTCAACTTTGTTGAAAACTATGTAGGCTTTTAACCTTTACCACAGTATATATATATATATATATATATATATATATATATATATATATATATATATATATATATATATATATATATATATATATATATATATATATATATATATATATATATATATATATATATATATATATATATATATATATATATATATATATATATATATATATATATATATATATATATATATATATATATAATATATATATATACTCAATCATTTGAAAATATACATTTCCTTTGAAGAAATCTTGGGTGGTTTCTCTCTCTCTCTCTCACTCTCTTTTTCTATATTCTTTTTCACTCACTCTCCCTTACTCTTATTCTCACTCTCACTCTCACTCTATCCTCCCCCCCCCTTCGAAAATGGCACAAACACGTACAAACGTTCAAACGAGGTCAAAATGGAAATATTCACGTTTCCTTTGATTATTTACCGTGAATGGAAAATTTTCATTTTCAAAATACTCAAACAATTGTTTTTTGGATGTTTTTGTAACAAGAAAAACAAAATGTTTTTTTTCTTTTTTTTTTCTCACATTATGAAAAAAAACACTCGTTTGTTTGCGGTATTTTTTTATTTTATTTTATTTTATTTTATTTTTTATATTTTTATTTTTTTTAAAGTTATTTAATTTTCGCATTTCATTCAACTTCCATTCTCCCACATCAGTGGTCATCAATATATATATATATATATATATATATATATATATATATATATATATATATATATATATATATATATATATATATATATATATATATATATATATATATATATATATATATATATATATATATATATATATATATATATATATATATATATATATATATATATATATATATATATATATATATATATATATATATATATATATATATATATATATATATATATATTATATTATATTATGGTGGTCATCATCTTGGGTGAGTTGCGATCTGCTTTTATCTAGCCGGAAGTTTTTTCAAGATATATGAACAAAAAAATTTCTTTTCAAAATTTGCCATTCAACTTTCACAATTTATTCATTATCCTTTTTACCACACTAGTGGTCACCAACTTGAGAGAGTAAAAATTTTTCTATATATTTTGAACAATTATATATATATATATATATATATATATATATATATATATATATATATATATATATATATATATATATATATATATATATATATATATATATATATATATATATATATATATATATATATATATTTATATATATATATATATATATATATATATATATATATATATATATATATATATATATATATATATATATATATATATATATATATATATATATATATATATATATATATATATATATATATATATATATATATATATATATATATATATATATATATATATATATATATATATATATATATATATATATATATATATATATATATATATATATATATATATATATATATATATATATATATATATATATATATATATATATATATATATATATATATATATATATATATATATATATATATATATATATATATATATATATATATATATATATATATATATATATATATATATATATATATATAATATATATATATATATATATATATATATATATATATATATATATATATATATATATATATATATATATATATATATATATATATATATATATATATATATATATATATATATATATATATATATATATATATATATATATATATATATATATATATATATATATATATATATATATATATATATATATATATATATATATATATATATATATATATATATATATATATATATATATATATATATATATATATATATATATATATATATATATATATATATATATATATATATATATATATATATATATAATATATATATATATATATATATATATATATATATATATATATATATATATATATATATATATATATATATATATATATATATATATATATATATATATATATATATATATATATATATATATATATAGTATATATATATATATATATATATATATATATATATATATATATATATATATATATATATATATATATATATATATATATATATATATATATATATATATATATATATTGTTCAAGGCCAGAGAAGGTTGTCCATGGAAGCTTAAAACAATATTGTATTCTAGCATGATCAGGTTCATAGTAACTTATTAGCATACAGAAAATCAAAATGTACTATGAAGAAATCTTATTTCTTCAAAAATTGTCACTTTTGTGACAAACAATTTTCTTCAAAATTTTCGTCACGAAGTTAAATAGATTTCAGTAATTTATTTTTTTATTTTATTAACTGAATGGTGAGGAACGAGTTTGAATACGACAGTCAGATAATAACTGTTTTTTTTCCTTAATTATATGAAATAAGTTCTTCAGTCTTAAAACGCGCGGGAAGTACTCAATTCGAACAAGTGAAGATATTTTTCTTTCCTTTTAACTGATATGGATAAAATAATTTTCCTCTTAAAAGTCTGACAAATTTATTGGTAGAAAATTTGTTCAAACATTTTGGATGAATTTCTTAACCCCTCCCCCCCCCAAAAAAAAAAAAATATGTTCTTCATTCAAAGAATCAGATTTCTTCAACTTCTTTGAGACAATCACAATTCTCCTCATTGGAAGAAATTTTTATTCTTTTCCATGAGGTCTGAGCACTAAACACCAAGGAAAAAAAAAACACAAAAAAAAAACAAACAAAAACAATTTGTAGGAATGTGAAATAAAAGTGTTGAGAATGATAATGGAAGAAACGAGACAGGACTGAGTGAAGAACTATGATGTGAGGGCGGAGCTGGGGTTGGAGGGCGGCGGAGCTGGGGTTGGAGGGCATATTGGAGTTTGTGGGGAGAGGACAGTTACGGTGGTTTGAGCATGTAAAGAGGATGTGAAAAAGAATATTATGAATGGAAATCAGTAGAAGGAAGGTTGGTGGGGAAACCGAAGGTTAAATAGAAGAATTGTGTTGAGGGTGCGATGGAGAGAAGGAAGAGAACAATGGCTGAGATAGAATAGATGAGAGCGAATGATGATGAACAGTGGTGGAGGTGTTTCGTCCGAAACAGCTGACGGGCGCGTGCTCGTACAGGAGGAGGGTGAGTATATATATATATATATATATATATATATATATATATATATATATATATATATATATATATATATATATATATATATATATATATATATATATATATATATATATATATATATATATATATATATATATATATATATATATATATATATATATATATATATATATATATATATATATATATATATATATATATATATATATATATATATATATATATATATATATATATATATATATATATATATATATATATATATATATATATATATATATATATATATATATATATATATATATATATATATATATATATATATATATATATATATATATATATATATATATATATATATATGATGAGATTTCTTGTTTCATTTTCTCCACTCTGTTGGACATAAATGTTTCTTTTCATCTTAAATCAAAGCGAACATATAAATCGTAATTGATTATTGATCTAAACTTTTAAGTCTTTAACTAACTTTGTCTCTAGTTTATAAATATATATATATATATATATATATATATATATATATATATATATATATATATATATATATATATATATATATATATATATATATATATATATATATATATATATATATATATATATATATATATATATATATATATATATATATATATATATATATTATATATATATATATATATATATATATATATATATATATATATATATATATATATATATATATATATATATATATATATATATATATATATATATATATATATATATATATATATATATATATATATATATATATATATATATATATATATATATATATATATATATATATATATATATATATATTTATA
>SEYY01021732.1:60000-62500 GCA_009176605.1 Armadillidium nasatum
TTATTTATTGTCACTAACAGATTCTCAATTTTGTTTTATTGGCACTAAAAATATTTTTCTTTTTAATGTCAAAATCATATCGATAAATTTAAAAATAAAAATGCTAATGCTGAAAAACTGAGCACTCAGATCTCTCTCTCTCTCTCTCTCTCTCTCTCTCTCTCTCTCTCTCTCTCTCTCTCTCTCTCTCTCTCTCTCTCTCTCTCTCTCTCTCTCTCTCTTTCTTCCTCTTTCTATTTTTCTCTCTCCCTCTATCATTCTCTCTCTCTCTCTCTCTCTCTCTCTCTCTCTCTCTCTCTCTCTCTCTCTCTCTCTCTCTCTCTCTCTCTCTCTCTCTCTTTTCACTCTTCGTTCATTCTGTATTATTATATCATTTTTTTCTCATTTTTATTTTTCTTTACATTTTTCTAATCCTTTAAGCCTCACGGATAACCTTCCGTAAGCATTTGACCTGTACTAGTTGCCCTGCCGCAAGTATCTCTTCAATATCAATTCTCACTCTCTCTCTCTCTCCCTATCTCTTTTATCTTTTCTTTCTCTACTTCAACCTTTCATTGTCCCTCTTCGTTACTCTTTCTGCTTTTCTCTTCTCCCTAACTTTCTTCATTATCTCCCACTCTTTTTTCCATTATTCCATTATCTTATTTGATTGTCTCATTATTTGTCATTCTTCGGAAACCTTCAGATTTTGCTCTTCAGTTGCATCAGTCCAATAATCTTCCTGCCACCCTTAAAGAATTTTTATACTTATTTATGTAGAAACTTTTCCCAGAAAAATTAAGAATAAAGTTACGAGTTCCGATTGGGAGGGGATAGAGGGAACAAATTCTTCGTCAATGACAAGTTACATTCATGTAAAAGGAGGGGAGTGGAGGGGGAGGAGGAGAGGGAGAGAGAGAGAGGGAGGGGGGAAAAAAAGAAGTTCTTTAGTGACAAGTTTGATTCATGTTCAGAACATGATAAATTTTATTAATTTTCAAGATGGTGTAGGTCAAATTTATGAGAATAGTTTTAAGAATAGGGGTTTAAAGGCGCTTGTTTTTCTTTTCTTTCTTATTTTTTGTTCTTTTTTGTTCTTTCTTTTCAGTTTTCTGAGGTCGAACTTCACTGTAACCCTCAGATGATTCTTGCTGAGTCATCATTAAGCTAAAAACAAACTTTCAGGACATCTGCAGATTAGAACTACAACAGTCTCACCATATTGGTACGTAGTATCAACGAAACCAACCAATTACCAAAGAGTTAAGTTTAACCTCTGATTAAATTGTCCTAACGAATCGTTGGGACAAATGGCAAATATGCAACAACAAATTTTTTTATTTACTTTCTTATTAGAAAATAAATCTGAAACGACTTTCTTAAGCTTAACATGTCTTTTCTCTGTTGAAAATTTTACTGAGACTTTTTTGCCACGTCCCAACGATTCGTTAGGACAATTTTTGCAGTGTGAAAAAAAAAAACAAGATAACATTAACTTTAGCACAGGCAAGACTATATATATATATATATATATATATATATATATATATATATATATATATAATATATATATATATATATATATATATATATATATATATATATATATATATATATATATATATTATATATATAAATATAAGGATAATTAATTGCATTAATAATAATAATAATGATAATGATAATAATGATAATAATAATAACAATGCTTTAAAATATTAATAATAATAATTTAAATTATTTTTTTTTAAATTTTTTTTTTTTTTTAATTTTTTAAATTTTTTTTAAAATAAATTAAATTTTTTTTTCTCAAATTAAAGAACTTTTTATTAATACCTGTTATTATTATTATTATTATTATTATTTATAATTATTGTTTTTATCAATTTTATTATCATTATTAATTATTATTAATATTATTATTTAAATCGTAATAATAATAATAATTTAATTTAATAATAATAATAATAATAATAATAACAATACTTATATTATAATAATAATTATTATTTTCATATTAATTATTATTATTATTACTATTAATACTATTATTATTATTATTACTATTGCAATTATTATTATTATTATTATTATTATTATTACTATCTATTTATTATTATTATTATTATTATTATTATTATTATTATTATTGTTATTATTATTATTATTATTATTATTATTATTATTATTAATCATATTCGATCGACATAAGTAACTCCTTTATGGATAATCCTCCATAATCCAAAATCCTTTTCTTAATTTTTCTTTATAAAAGAAAAAAATATTTTTGGAAAAAAAATAATTTAATCCTTACGAAAAGTTTTACTTTTCTAAATTTTTATATATTGTATTTTTATCATTATTATCATTATTATTTTATTATTTTATTTATTAATATGATAAAAAACATCATATAAATTTTCAAACGCTTTCTTGAGATGGATCGAACACAGTTTATCTTAGAATTCTTCATTTCATATTCAGTAAATTGTTTAATAATCTTAAGTATTCTGTCTGGGCA
>SEYY01021732.1:77500-80000 GCA_009176605.1 Armadillidium nasatum
ATATATATATAGATTATTATTATATTATATATTTAATATATATATTATATCATTATATTATATATATATATATATATATATATATATATATATATATATATATATATATTATATATATATATATATATATATATATATATATATATATATATATATATATATCAAAGTCATTAAGGGTTCTCATTATAATAAGAGCCTTCATGAGTATTATAATCGCGTTTCACATTGATTAATTACGGTCAAACGTTAAAAACGTTGATTTCAAAAAGGATTTTTTTAGATAATTTACAAAAACTATAAACTAGTATATATATATATATATATATATATATATATATATATATATATATATATATATATATATATATATATATATATATATATATATATATATATATATATATATATATATATATAATAATTTAAAAAATGAGAAATTAAAATCAAAATTAAGTCATTGAAAAAAAAAAAAAAAAAAAAAAAAAAAAGCGTTATGTTGCAGCAATCACCAGCGTTTGATTTCATTTACGAACATTGATGTTTTTGGCTTTGGCTAAAATTTTTTTTTGTATTTTTAATGTAGATGCATGGCAGGAAAGTATTTTATTCATACCAACTTAATCTTATTTAACTTAACCTAATCTAACATAGTGTTAGTGAAATATATTTGTTTATAATATTTAAGACTGCGACAAATAGATGGCTATAAATTGCAGAGAAATTTGTTCTGAAAAAATTAAATAGGGACAAACTTCTGGACAATGACAGTTATATGGACAACTTTGACTGATTGTATTGTGGGATAATTTTAATAGGAAAAAGTGTCCAAAACCCTGTTATATATATATATATATATATATATATTATATATATATATATATATATATATATATATATATATATATATATATATATATATATATATATATATATATATTGTGTGTGATTGTAGGAAAGTATTGATTAACTAGATGCTAATTAGAAATTATTAACCGTCAACTCATTAATCATTTTAATTATTTGCAGATTTTGAAACAGATTTACTGCAAGTGATCTTACTGATGAATGAATCACTCAGATAGGATCGATCGGGACCTTTCAAAAGCCTATCAATCTTACTTGAAAGATGATAAATAGCTATTCAGTATTCGAAGATTTGTTCGTTCTATTTTAAACTATGATTGGCTGAGCATATTATTTTTCATCACCTCAGACACATTTTCGCAGAGTAATCCACTACCCTGTCATATATCATACAGTGTCAGAAACTGTATAGTATGAAATAGGTATGATGTCTCCAGCTGTTAGGTGAGTTATTGGAGCCATACCAAAGTTTACCTTAATAAAAAGTTACAGCAATCTTGTAAAATTCCCTTTCTATTAGTGTTGAATTCAATTTCGTAAAGTTCCTGAACCTTTTAGGTTTTTGTTCTAATTGAAGGAGAGAACCAGAACCTGAACCAATCGTCGTTTCTTTATCACTTTAAAATTTACCTTTGATATAAAAAATATCTAGATAGTAATGAAACTATTTAAGGTAAAACTAGATAAAAATAGATATTTTTTTTAAAAATTTAGTACCTAAAGAAATATTGGAATATTACTTAAAACAAACAAACAGCCAAAAAAAAAAAAAAAAAAAAGAAAACAAAAAAGAAATTTCATTTTCTACTAGTAATTTAATTTTTAGTCAAAACAATTAGGCTCCATGATGATTTGGCTCGAGGTCTTTACAAGCAAAGTGATCTGTCATTTTAATTAAGCGTTATTTCAAGCTGTTACATTTTTTAAATTGTCAAATAACACAAATATTATTTAATTTATGATTTGTTCAAAATTACTCTCTTAAACATTTTAAAACATATATTTATTAAAAAGACACAAAATGAAAGCAACTTCAAGTGAAAATACAGATTTCTACAGAAATTATGCGAAGCGACATCTTTTGGTTATACCTAGAACCACAGTTTAGAAATTGACGTCATCAACACGAGTTGAATTTAAAATGAAATTTTTTTTTCAACAGAAAAGGCTTAATTCAAGTTTAATTGCAGTAACTTTAAATATATTGTAAATTTTAAATTTTTAATTTTAATTCCAAACGAAGAAGAAGAAGAAAAACTGATTCTGAGGTGTGAAGCTAAAAATGTATAATTTTTCTTTCCGTTTTTTTAATTGTTTGGACATGAACACAAAAAAGTTTTAAAAATTTTGAATTAATTAAAAAATTCTCTCTCTCTCTCTCTCTCTCTCTCTCTCTCTCTCTCTCTCTCTCTATATATATATATATATATATATATATATATATATATATATATATATATATATATATATATATATATATATATATATATATATATATATATATATATGTTCTTGTGGGCTAAGGATCAAAGGAAAAGGGGTAACAATTAATTAAGACAAGTGGCTATTTCCTGTGGTTCCTGAAGCAGAAATAGGAGGAAAACTCAACGACCTGAAAGAGACTGGTTTCGAAGGG
>SEYY01021732.1:82500-85000 GCA_009176605.1 Armadillidium nasatum
AGTTTCACCAATTTATTTTTCAAAAAATGAAAAGAAGTTATATTTTTCTTAGAAAAAAAATTGCTTCACCAATTTATTTTTCTAGTAAGAAAAGAAAAGGCAAGCTACATATGAAAAAAGTAGCTTCAGCAATTTATTTTTCTAATAAGAAAAAAATTGTAAAAAATTAATTGTATCGACTTTTTCTCACTTTTCCGTTTTGACACTTATTTTAGTGAAGTAGAGTATCTACTTTACGCAAGTCAGATGAAAGAATTCTAAAGAATAGTTGAAAGGTAGTTCAAAATAAGAAAGATTGATAAAGGTCTCTTGAACAGATAAATCAACAAAGTTAGATCCTAGAAATTAAACACCTTATGGGAATTAATAAAACAGGAGCAGCTCTGTTTTGAGATACAACAGATAAAACAGGAATTGTTTTTTTTTGTGAGGTACATTTTGTTGAAGGAAAAGAGGTAATTATTTCTGTTACCTTATACCTTTATTAGCATGTTAATTTTAAATTTGGTAGCGTTGTTGGTCTCTTAAAGTCCCTTCTATGTATTTGGAATAGAAATTTTATATTTGGCAACATTGTTTTGCCTCTTATGGAGAAATAAACATACATCTCTCTCTCTCTCTTTCTCCATTGGACTAGCTCACTCGTTGTTTTAGGTTAATATAATGTGTTCTCTCAAAAATGGAGAACTAAATTAAAAAATTCGCATTGCAAATACAGAGAAAGGAAACTAAATGACCTGCCAAATTTAAAATTCACATATTAAGAGTTACTTTCAGCATGTATCGGAAATTAATACTTCATTTTATCAGCCTTTGATATGAACATGTGACGACATAAAAATATATGTTTATGCATATTGAAACTTCAAATAATAATAAAGAAATCAGCATAAATAAATTTGTAATAATTAAAAAGCAAAATAATTTTTTTTCTTTGTGCAAAAGTACAATACAAACTCTTTTTCCATTTTGCCTCTCTCTCTCTCTCTCCCTCCTCTCCCTCTCCTCTCCTCTCTCTCTCTCTCTCTCTCTCTCTCTCTCCCTCTCTCTCTCTCTCTCTCTCTCTCTCTCTCTCTCTCTCTCTCTTTCTCTCTCTCTCTCTCCTCTAGCTCTCATCTCCCTCTCTCTCTCTCTCTCCCTATATATATATATATATATATATATATATATATATATATATATATATATATATATATATATATATATATATATATATATATACTGTATATATAAATTTTGAATACTATATATAGGAGCAAGTTTAATGAGCTAACAATATCTTTTCACACAAGGTATTTAATGAGTTGACATACGTTATATAACTCCAGACATAAAAATTCTGTCACTTGATTAAAGTGTCGAAAGTGACAAAAAAGTGACATAAAAGTGACAAAAAGCGACATAAGTGACAAAAAAGTGACATAAAATTTTAATTTAGTCAAATTTTGACGCATAATTATACAAACTGGAAAAATGGCAATAAAAATATTTTCTTTATGTTCGAGGTTATAAGAGCTTATAATAACTCTCTCTCACTCTTTCTATTTCTCTCTTATTCTTTCTCTTTCTCTCACTCTTTCTTTTTCTCTCTATCTTCCTCTCTCTCACTCTTTTTTCCATTTTTTTTCTCTCTCTCATTCTTACTCTCTTTCTCCTCCTTTCTCTCATTCTCTTTCCTATTTCTTTTCTTTCTCTCTCTCTCTCTCTCTCTCTCTCTCTCTCTCTCTCTCTCTCTCTCTCTCTCTCTCTCTCTCTAATACCTTCTACATACGTTGAATATTATGTTTACGTTCTAAAAAACATTTTTTAAATATTTTTTTTAATTAAAAAAATTAATATCTTCGTTATTGAATATTTGTGAATAGAAATCGCCATTCGAATTTCGATATAAAATATTCTAAAATAAAAAAAAGTTATGTCAATTATTGTCATTTTTAATATATATATATATATATATATATATATATATATATATATATATATATATATATATATATATATATATATATATATATATATATATATATATATATATATATATATAGTGATGGATCGGATGTCATATTTTCCATTTGCATGTTGATTTGGATGCGGATGTCAAATTTTGATGAAACGCGGATGCGAATGCTGATGCGGATGCGGGTGTTTGAATTTTCAAGTGCGGATGCGGATACGAATGCGATGATGATGTTAATTTTCATGAGGATGCGGATGCGAATGCGTATGCCATCACTAATATATTATATATATATATATATATATATATATATATATATATATATATATATATATATATATATATATATATATATATATATATATATATATATATATATATATATATATATATATATATATATATATATATATATATATATATATATATATATATATATATATATATATATATATATATATATATATATATATATATATATATATATATATATATATATATATATATATATATATATATATATATATATATATATATATATAT
>SEYY01021732.1:87500-95000 GCA_009176605.1 Armadillidium nasatum
TATATATATATATATATATATATATATATATATATATATATATATATATATATATATATATATATACAATATTAACGCAGCACTTGGAATTTTGTATAAAGTGCCCAACTATTCGGTTAATATTAGATTGAATTGCGTTTATTATGATCAAAACGGAACCCACACAGGTAGACAAGTAGGTAGATTTAAACAATAAAACAACCAACAAACCTAACAACTAAGAGGCACAGTATACCTTGCTCATTCCGAGAGAATACAATACACACTACAGCACAGTACAGTACAGTACAGAACAGCACAGCACAGCACAGCACAGTACGGTACAGTACAGTACAGAACAACATAGTACAGTACAGTACAGTACAGTACAGTCAGTACAGTATAGTACAGTACACTACAGTATAGAACAGCACAGAACAGCACAGCACAGCACAGTACGGTACAGTACAGTACAGAACAACACAGAAAAGTACAATACAGTACAGTATAGTACAGTACAGTACAGTATAGTACAGTACAGTATAGATCAACACAGCACAGCACAGTACAGTATAGTACAATACAGTACAGTGAAGAACAACACAGTACAGTACAGTGCAGAATAACACAGCACAGTACATTACAGTACAGTAAATACAGTACAGTACAGTACAGACTTCAAAGGTTTCCATAGTCGTGCGAGTGTTAGGAAACTGTAGTGTGAGTGTCTTCATTAGGTCTAAAGTGCCTGAAGTACCTGAAGCTCTCAGCTCTTACCTCTTGAAACAGTGGGAGAAGGACTGTATGACTTCAAATTTAGAGCCTGTTTGTCCTTCAGGAAGCCCTCTGGAGCGGATATTATTCTTCTATCGACGAAGTACTATACGAGAGAATTTTTACTTTTGATATTTTTGAAGAATATTTTAAAAGAATGTGAAAGCAACTTATCGAGAAGTTTCCTTGCTCTAATATTGTTTTATTTTAATAAGTGAATTATCTAACATAAAATACTACTACAACTACTATTGCTATTGCTACTACTACTACTACTGCTCCTACTTCCTCCCAGAGGAGGGTAATATATTAATCAAAGAATTAAATGTGTTAGTAGACTTTTGCTACATTTTAGAGAGCTGTACGAATAGATATACATATACTTACACACACACATATATACATACATACACTTACACAAATACAAATACGATTAGAAATCTTAAAACATCGATGTAATATAAATTTTCCATTTTTTAAAAATTATTCATGATTATTTATCTTACCTTGAAATACCTTTTAATTAAAAGAATTATAATTAATATGGTAAATGTATTAAATTGTATTGATTTTTGTATTGTATTTATGTATCTAAAATTGAATAGTTGTATTTTGTACTGTCATTATAGTTAAGTATTTAGAATTATCGAAATTTGAAATCTTTTTTCCACTTTTTTTTTTTTTTTTTTTTTTTTTTTTTTTTTTTTTTTTTGACATGATAAAAAGGGGTCTCAGAATCATGAATATACGACCTCATAAACCAAAAATTGTGACCCATCCCCCTCTAGACCCCAGGTTTACTCCTTTTTTCCATTTTTTTCACTTAATATTAATTTTGAAGTGTGTCCCATTTAACTTAAAATTATGGCCAATAAATTATACTAAAATTTCTTTCGTCAATATATTTTCCAGTCTTTTTCAACTCTCGTATGAAATGAACCTGTACGAAATATTATCTCTTCTCATATATATATATATATATATATATATATATATATATATATATATATATATATATATATATATATATATATATATATATATATATATATATATATATATATATATATATATATATATATATATATATATATATATCGAAAGGTACCTCTTAATGAAAAACTAATGAGAGTTTAAAGAGAAAGGTATTGATGTTTTTGATCCTAAAAAGTTTCATTTTGTTGTGGTCAAAGTTTTAGACGAAAAAAACATCAAAATATGACAAAAAAAATAACAAGATGAAGATGACAAATCATAGAGATAGTGACAGAATGAGAAAGAGAGAGAAAAGAGATGAAGAGTGACAGAGAAAGAAAGGTAGATTTAGACAGAATTGGAAAGAATGAGGTGGATATTATGGAATGATAAATTTGTGAAAAATACTTAAAAAGGAAATGATGAAGAAGAAAAAGAAGAAGAAGAAGAAGAAGAAGAAGAAGAGAGAGGAGAAGAAAGAATTACAGTAGAAATCTTATAGTATTTCTTTGCTTAAAAAGAAAAGAAATTTAGAGAGAGTGAAAGGAGAAAGGGAGAGAAAGAGAGAAAGACAGAGAAATAGAGCAACCAAGAAACTTTATCAAAATTTGTTTCATCAAATTAAATTTGAAAACCAAAGTTTGAAAGAGGTCAATTCGAAATCCTTTTCATGCAAAACCAAAAAACAAAACTAAACATTGAGAGAGAAGGAAGATTTTCCCTCAGACCAAATTACAGGACAACTTTGATGACTTAAGCAGAAATTCAGGGACGAATGGTTTGGCAAAGAGGAAACTAAAATAATAGTAAAAAGAAAACTTTCAATAAAAACTTTCATTAACAAAAGGGAAAATAAGCAGTGAAGTAAGACTGAAAGAAGTTTTTTATGGAGAAAAAATGAACATGAGACAAAGTTGAAATAGAAGATAATGAAGAGAAAGAAAGAAACAAGGACACTTAGAAACAAAAAAAGTAACAAATAAAATAGTAAAGATAAATAGAAAAGAAAATAAAGGTTGAAGAATAACTGCATTTACGAATGAGTGAAAGAAAATCTTTATTAGAAAGAAAAATAAAATTTTTATTCAATGTCTTCCTAATTCCTTATTTAGAAAGTTTAACTTTTGTTCTTCCAATTCGTTCTCTGGAAAATACAAAGAAAACTTTCTCTTTTAGGATGTGTGTATGATAATCGAGAACAACCTTCATGTTTATGCATTACGAAAGGGGAACAGAGATGAGGGGAAGTAAGTAAATAAATAAATGAGGGGAAATTCAATAAAGTAAAATAGCGAAGAGTAATAAATTAAGATTAAAAAATTTAAAATTAAAATAATTGAAGAAATAAAAAGCTAAAAATCGTTTTGGAATCTTGAAAAACGAAATCGTTAAAGACACAAGAGACAACTTCACCATTTTATATTTCCTGCTTCTAAAGCTTTTTAAAGTGACCTTTGGCCATTTTCAGGATATTTTTAGCCTTTTTTAGCTTCTTTTCAACTTTATTGGCCTTTTTAAGATTTTCTTTCCGTTTTGTTTCTAGACGTTTTAAAGTTTTATTTTGAAAATCCAACGAGCGTAAAGGTTTTGAAGGAAGACCTAATTCAAGTCTTGCTTTTGAGTCAGATATGTGCTTTCATTTTTTAAAAGCTGAATCAGCATTTCGATTTAAACCCTCTTTTCTGTACTTGAACTTGAAAATTTTATAAATTGCCACTTAAATGCACATCTACTTGCTATATATATATATATATATATATATATATATATATATATATATATATATATATATAATATATATATATATATATATATATATATATATATATATATATATATATATACATGCTTCTCTCTGGATGCAGTTATAGATTTTA
Organism: Armadillidium nasatum; assembly: GCA_009176605.1. Taxonomy (NCBI): domain Eukaryota; kingdom Metazoa; phylum Arthropoda; class Malacostraca; order Isopoda; family Armadillidiidae; genus Armadillidium; species Armadillidium nasatum. The sequence continues at coordinate 91,106 of SEYY01021732.1, forward strand.
ACAATAACAGTTAAGAAAATCCTTCTCTGAAACGAATGACACATTTTAACAGTAATAGTTAAGAAAGTGTTAAAGAATTGATAAAATTCAAAATTTATCAAAGGCATTTAGGTAAGAATGATATCAATAGCATTGGTCATTATCTTATTCTTATCAGCAATCTTTTAATAAAACAGAAGTGTCGTTTTATTTGTGTCTAATTTTATTTTTATTTTATTTTTTTTTATTTGTGCTTAATTATCTTTTACTTGTTTTTTTTTTTTATTTGTCGTTTTATTTGTGAAAAATTTGTATCCAATTTTTAATTTAAAGTTGTTATTGATATTGGTTTTAAATAAACAATTCCTTGTTTATTGTTATTTAAAATTAAATGTATATATGACATAAATGTTTATTTTTTGTGTTTATTTTATGACGTCATTCAATATGAAGGTTTTATTGCGTGAAAAATGATTTATGAGAAGCAAATTTTTTTTTATTGATTTCTGAAATAAATTTTTTTTTCCTTTTCCTTTTTATTCTTTCATTCATTTGTTTGTTTCTTTCATTATTTTAGTGTTTGTTATTTTTCTATATTTATTTAAAATGAAATACTTTTTATTAAATTAAAGGAGAGACTTTGTCCTTTACCAAGTTTATAAACCTCAAAACGTTAAAATGAAAAACAAATTAACGGCTTGATTTTCTAACTTGAAAATAGAAACTTGAATGAAGTGGTTTTCTTGAAAGGTTTTTAAACCAATTTTTAAAAATATTTTAAAAGACATTAAAAATTGGAATTTTGAGAGATAAATTTTATTTTAAAAATATAATCTTTGTTGATTTACAAATTGATAAAATTTATATCACAAAATCATTTTTTAAAAATATTATTAATTGTCAATTTTAAGGGAGTGGGAAAAGTGGTGAGAAAATTGGGAAGGGGGGGAAGCATGTTTTTATATTGAGGGAGGAGTGCTACTATTGTCTATTTTATTTTCCAATTTGCTGATATTTTAAAGTTTACGATGTTAATAATTTTGAATTGAAAAGAAAATTGAATTTCAAAAAAAAAAGACAGAAATGGAGAGTGTAGTTGTTGAAGATATTGAAAATTCTATGTAAGTATGTATGTATATATGTATGTATGTATGTATGTATGTATGCATGTATGCATGTATTTATATGTCTATCAATCTCTCAATCAGTCAATTAATCAAGTAATCTATTTTTCTATATATCTATCTTTCTATCTATTTATCTATCTATTTCTTTCTTCTCTTTGTTTCAGTATACATTTACAACTTGTAACAGTTAATAATGAAAAAAAATAAAAAAAAATTGTAAAAGAGTTATCCAAAAAATTAATATTTTTAAATATTTTTATTTAAGTTGAAAAAACAAATTTCGGTAATTGAAGTTTTAAATATGGTAAAATATTCATAGAATTTGAATTAAAAAAAAAGAGGATGAATACCTATTTGATTGCAATCCTGTAAGAGGAAGACATAATTTAAAGTTTACTGCAGAACTGCAGAATATTGAAGTATATTTTAAAATTTTTTCCTTTTTAAGAAGTTTGATTTAGGAGTGAATATAAAAACATTTACGAAGGTCATTACTTTATTTCGTTTTCAACAAGAAAAAAAATTTCCACCTTATTTCATAAGAGGTTTTAGACATGATAAATGGGGTTCCTGAATCATGAATTTACGACCTTATAAAACCCCAATGGTAACCCATCCCCCTCTAAACCCCAAGTTTACTCCTCTTTTTCCATTTTTTACTAAATATTAATTTTGAAGTGTGTCCAATTTAACTTAAAATTATGGCCAATAAATTATACTAAAATTTCTTTCGTCAATATATTTTCCAGTCTTATCCAACTCTCGTATCAAATGGACCTGTTCGAAATATTATCTCTTCTCATTATATATATATATATATATATATATATATATATATATATATATATATATATATATATATATATATATATATATATATATATATATATATATATATATATATATATATATATATATATATATATATATATATATATATATATATATATATATATATATTATATATATATATAGTGTGTGTGTGTATAAGCCACCTCTCTAATGAAAAACTAATGAGAGTTTAAAGAGAAAGGTACTGATGTTGATAATCAAAGTTTTAGAGCAAATAAAGATTAAAATATGCCAAAAACTAACAAAATGCTGATAACAAAATGTAGAGAGAGAGAGAGAGAGAGAGAGAGAGATAGAAAGAGAGAGAGAGAAAAAAAAAAAGAGAGGTAGAGTGATGAAAACAAAATTGGCAAGAGTGAGGAGGATAGTGAAAGCATCTGTGATAAATGCTAAAAAAAATTAAGAAGAGAGTCGAAGAGATAATTAGAAAAGAAATTTTGTAGTATTTCTGTGTTTAATAGAGAAAAGATTAAAGAGAGAGAGAGAGAAGAGAGAGAGAGAGAGAGAGAGAGAGAGAGAGTGAAAGACTGAAGAAGAGCAGTAAAGAAACTTTATCTAAATTATTTTTATCAAATTAAATTTGAAAACCAAAGTTTGGATGAGGTCAATTCGAAATCCTTTTCAGTCAAAACCATAAACAAAGCAAAACATCGAAAGCGAAAAAGAAAGACGTTCACTTTGACCAAATTATGAGTCGGTCTTGATGACTAAAACAGCCATTCAGGGACGAAAGGTTTGCCAAAGAGGAACCAGAAATAAATATAATATAAAAAGAAGACATTTAATATAAGTTTCCATTAAGTAAGAGTAAAGAAGGCGGAAAAAAGTTGTTGATGGAAAATAGATGAACAAGAGACAAAGATGAAACACAAGAAAAAGAAGAGAAAGAAAGAGAGAAAAAAAGAAAGAAAGAAACAAGTACACTTAGAAACAATAAAAACGTAACAAATAAAATAGTAAAGATAAATAGAAAAGAAAATAAAGGTTGAAGAACTAACTGCATTTACGAATGAGTGAAAGAAAATTTTTATTAGAAAGAAAAATAAAAGTTTTATTCAATGTCTTCCTAATTCCTTATTTAGAAAGTTTAACTTTTGTTCTTCCAATTCGTTCTCTGGAAAATACAAAGAAAACTTTCTCTTTTAGGATGTGTGTATGATAATCGAGAACAACCTTCATGTTTATATATTACGCGGGGAAAAGAAGCGAGGGAAAGATAAAAAATGAAGGGAAATGTAATAAAGGAAAGGGAAGAGACAGGGAAAGGTAAATTAAGATTACAAATTTTAAAATTAAAATAATTGAAGAAATAAAAAAGCTAAAAATCGTTTTAGAATCTTGTGAAACGAAATCGTTCAAGACACAAGAGACGACTTCCCCATTTTATATTTCCTGCTTCTGAAGGTTTTAAAGTGAACTTTTGGCTATATTCTTGAGATTTTTAGCTTCTTTTCAGCTTTATTGGCCTTTCTAGATTTCTTTACAATTTTGTTTCTTGGCCTTTTAAAGTTTTATTTTGAAAATCAAATGTGCGTAAAGTTTTTGAAGGAAGACCTAATTCAAAGTCTTGCTCCAGAGTAAGATACGGATTTTCATTTTCTCAATGCTGAATCAGCGTTTCCGTACATATTTCACTTATTCCCTTCGAATACTTGTAAATTTTGTAAATTGACTCCTTAAAAAACGCACACACACACCTACGTATATATATATATATATATATATATATATATATATATATATATATATATATATATATATATATATATATATATATATATATATATATATATATATATATATATATATATATATATATTATATATATATATATATATATATATATATATATATATATATATATATATATATATATATATATATATATATATATATATATATATATACGATATAGACAATAATGATAAATACAGTGC
>SEYY01021733.1:0-15000 GCA_009176605.1 Armadillidium nasatum
AAAAGATGATGATGAGATGACGAAGAAAACAAATGAAGAAGAAAAAGAAAGAAGAAAAACAAGAAAAAGAAGAAGAAAAAGACTGATAATTAGCCAAGACTTGAAGTGAAAGCCTCTTTAGAAAGATTCTTGAATGGACGCTCTTGAATTCATGAAGGAATCCTTCAAGAAAGAATTGTGTTTTTGTGGCATCTTGACCGATCGTCTTCTGACGCTACTTCAGAAGGGTGACGAAAAACATGCCTCCGTCGTGAGAACTTTTTTTTTTTTTTTTTTTTTTTTTTTTTTTTTTTGAAAGTTAAAAAAAATCAATCATTTATTTACTTTTGTAAAGTAAATTTTCGATCTCTTATTGAAATAGAGTACTAGTGTTGATATATATATATATATATATATATATATATATATATATATTATATATATATATATATATATATATATATATATATATATATATATATATATTATATATATATATATATATATTATATATATATATATATATATATATATATATATATATATATATTATATATATATATATATATATATAGCCTTACCAGAATTTTTAATTATACCGATACCAATAATTTTAAACCACCCGATACCGAATACTGATACGATACCTCTAAAATTTATCGATACCGATACCGATACCGGTATGATACCAATTTTTTTTTTTTACTGAACTCATGAAGGTTGAAACAAGGATTGAAAATATTCAATGATCATAAAATTTTGGTTTTCGGCTATCCGTAATAATTTTGAAGTGACATTACTAAATAAAACTATTGATAGGTGATATACTGTTGGTGTCGCCAATACTTTGCAGTTTTCAATTCAATTTCCACTTTGTTGAACTCTGTCTCTCTTCTTCTAGATCTCACCTCTTAGTCAGGTTCTTGAGCGTTCTGATAGCTAACCATTTTCTGCTTCCTCTTCTTTTTTTTTGTGCGTATGTGAGCAACGATTTTGTTTGCTCTCGTGTCTCTAATTTGGAGTCTTCTGAATTTTTCACCTTGTGGCTTAAGCTCTCTTGCCATTCTACGACTAAATTCATTTGTTCCATTTATTTATCTGCTAATTCTACTGACTGTCCTAAATTCTTTTACTATCTAAACTCCAAAATAGAGAACATTCTCTCTTCTTCTCCTTTCTCAGAAATAATCATATTAGGTGATCTCAGTGTTCACCACCACCTTTGACTTCAAGTTTTCATAATACAGCCAGTGAACGTGCCTTCCAATTCTCAATCCAAAACGACCTTGAGCAGTTGGTGCTGCTCCCTTCTCGCATCCCTGATCGTATTGCAGATGAACCCAACATTTTAGACCTTTTTTCAAACTTCTAATGCTTCTCCTTATACTGTCAAACACTATCCTCCTCTGGGTTCTTCTATCACTTCTTATATTTGTATCCTCTTCTATCTTTTCATGTTTTCTGCATGAAAGATCTCTGCCTATTGCGGGGAAGCGTTTGTAACATTTTTTGTGCAAGCAGGTCGATTTAGTGGTTGTACATCTCTGATTTTTCATAGAATCATTACTGTTTTCGCATACCTCGTCCACTGAGAAGGCTCGAGCTAAATGCCTTTCTACACAGTCTCATCCTTTTTCTATTCAACTATCTGACCCCAGACTTAACAGCTATGCTCAATTTTACATATTCTCAACTGGTAAAATTTGGAACACACTCTTTATCTGTTTTCTCAACTTTTTTGACTTGCACACATTCAAACGCCGTGTATTGAGACATGTCGGAAAGTAACTTGAACATGGTTCCGGTATTTCTCCAACCTGATGGATATATATAATATATATATATATATATATATATATATATATATCTATTATATAATATATATATATATATATATATATTATATATATATATATATATATATATATTATAATATTTTTTTGAAAACGACTTTTTTTCCTACTTAGATTTTAAAAATATTAATGAAATAATAATTAATATAAATAATAATAATAATAATAATAATATAATAATAATAATATAATAATAATAATAATAATAATAATAATAATATATAATATATAATAATAATAATAATAATAATAATAATAATAATAATAATAATAATAATAATAATAATAATAATAATAATAATAATAATAATAATAATAATAATAATAATAATAATAATAATAATAATAATAATAATAATAATAATAATAAAATTTAAAGTGTGATATAAACTTCAGTAAATGGGCAGCTATCTTCTACAGAAATTATCAGTTTTCTTTCTTGCAAGACTTTGCTATCGATATCGGTTTGATATCGGTCGTTTTTTTATCGATACTGATACTCACAAAAATTAATTTTATATACTGATACCACAAAATATGCCGATACTAGCCGATACCGATACTTTACTTATCCTAAATATATATATATATATATATATATATATATATATATATATATATATATATATATATATATATATATATATATATATATATATATATATATATATATATATATATATATATATATATATATATATATCCACACACACACACACTTAATGACATCCTTTCTGAGTTTGCTAACAATTCACAAGTAATGGGCCATACTTGCATGTAGCAGTGTAACTTTACAGGTTCAAACTATGCAGTATTGCTAGAGCGCAGTCATGTAATAGACCTTTTTATAGGTACAACTTCTTAATTCTGGAGCTTGTTTGGTGCTTAATGGTTTTACGATTATATGTGACATTAGACACTTGGTCGTAAGGTATAAAACTTTAAAAGTGTTTTTTATCTGTTCGGTTGGTATCATTAAAGCTTTAGAGAATGTGAAGTTTTGGTATTTGATGTTTTGGTATGTGATGTTTTTCGGTATGTGAGGGTTTAAATTTAGGTATGTGACGTGCCTTGTTTGTGTGGTGAAAATCTGTTTTTGTTTTTGTTTTTTTTTCTTCTTTCTTTGAGTGTCCAGTTTGTTGTATTACGTTTCTCCACAGACGTTACTTTGATGGTTTATGGAAGTGAGAGTTTTACGTGATGGAATGAAATTAACGGCGTTAAAAGGTCAAAATGTTAGGAAAACACCCATAACCTTTTAAAGGCGAGGTTTTTGAGTAGTTTGCTTTTAATGAAATTATATATATATATATATATATATATATATATATATATATATATATTATATATATATATATATATATATATATATGTGTGTGTGTATGTGTGTGTGTGTGTGTGTGGGCGTAATGTTAAGTATTGTGGTTGAGAAACTTAAGTATAATGATGAATTTTTTTGTAAATTTTATTCGTATGAACTATGAAGTGTTCAAGAAAATGTAAGAGAATAACTGAACTGTAAAAATATAGTCTTATAATCCACAAAATCACAAGGTTGAAATTTTGCTTTTATATTACATATATATTTAATGCTCAGATTTGGATTTTTCTGATTTGTGGAATAAAAGACATTTTTTTATCATTGATTTTAGGTCCCTGAAACTTCACACAGGTAGAAATGTCTTAAATTCAAAGTGCAATAAATAATTATATTTCTTATTATTATTGGTTCTACAAAACCTTTTTTTTTCCGATGGTAACTGTCGAATTCCAGTTGGTTCTACAAATAATTTTTTTCCCGTACATGAACTGTCCAATTCCAATTGGTACTAGAAAACAATTTTTTTCCTTTAGGAAATTCTTTTAAATTTGGGTAAAGGTTAAGAAGCTTTCTGAGTTTCGATATTTGGAAAATATCGATATTCGAAAATATCGATATATCGAAACATCGATATGCCAATTCAAATATTATTCTAATTATTTTTATAATTATTATTATTTAGTTTTCTAGCGTACTTAGTTCGACTTATCATAACCTGAACTACCGAAGTTGCCGTAAAATACAGGCCTAACCTATACAAGAACGTTGCAATGAGATACCGATTAAAATCGAAATTTCAAAATATCGATATAAAAAATATCGAAGCTCAGAAAGCTTCTTAACCTAAGCCTTAAATTTGTTTAGAGTTTAGTTCCAACTATTAGTATTAATTCGAATAATTTTTTTGAAACTTTGGTCTAGAAAATAGAATTTCTTTAGCCACGTAAAGTAAATTGATACATAAGACTTACGTATAGTGTATGTTTCCGTCTTGATTAGGAAATAAATAAAATGTTTGAGTTATGTATAGTCAGTGTCACCATAATGTATAGTGTATACCTTCTTTATCAGGTTTTTACTTTTGAGTGCAAGTTGTTGACAATGTATAATATTATATATACCAAATACTGAACTGAGAGATTATTAAATACTAAACACACCAAACACAAGTATATATATATATATATATATATATATATATATATATATATATATATATATATATATATATATATATATATATATATATATATATATATATATATATATATATATATATATATATATATATATGCCTACCAAATTCCACCGGAGTTGGGGGGAAAAAAACTATCCTGGTCATTGGTGGCCGACATGTCCAGATACACGGCGTTTGAAAGGATACATGTCAAAGGAAGTTGGGAAAATAGATGAAGGAAGTGTGTTCCAGACTTTACCAGTAGAATATATGTAAAATTGAGCATAGCGGTTAAGTCTGGGGTCGGAGAGTTGGACAGAGAAAGAATGAGACTCTGTAGAAAGACGTTTCGCACGAGCTCTCTTCTCAATGGAGGAAGTATGCGACGAGAAAGCTCAGAAGAGCAGTGTCCGTTGTAATATATATATATATATATATATATATATATATATATATATATATATATATATATATATATATATATATATATATATATATATATATATATATATATATATATATATATATATATATATATATACGAGCTGAATGATGGGTTTTTATGATGTACTTTTTTGTGACATAAAGACTCTGTGGTGTTATCGTTAAAGTTATAAAATGGCGTAACTCAAATTTAGCAAATGAAGGAAGGTTTTGAAATATTGAAATTTGAGGCTCTCTGCGGCCCGATTTTATGCTCGTAAAAAGTTTTGAAACAACGTTATTTCTCCCGTTATTATTATTATTATTATTATTATTATTATTATTATTATTATTATTATTATTATTATTATTATTTTATTATTATTATTATTATTATTATTATTATTATTATTATTATTATTATTATTATTATTATTATTATTATTATTATTATTATTATTATTATTATTTTTTACACATCACCACAACTCATGGGCAAAGTCCTATTCAATGAGGGAGTGTCAGAAGAACTAGAATAAAGTGGAACAAAAAAAATTAAAAATAACAATAATAATAATAATAATAATAATAACAACAATAACAGTAATAACAATAACAATAATAAAAAAAAAAAAACGACCCCTGCAGGACCCACCTAACGCAAATTTCTAAGCGTTATTATTATTATTATTATCATTATTATTATTAGCATTGTTATTAGCATTGTTATTATTATTGTTATTATCATTAGGATTATTATTGCTATTTTTTTTACTACATATGTGGAAGATGTTCCTATAACTCTAGCGACGTCACACATTAACAATAATGCTGTACTATTTTCTAATATTACTACTGGAAACGATTATTATTATAATTATTATATTATTATTATCATATTATTATTAGTATTATTATTATTGTCCTTTTTGACGTTAACTCATTATTATTACCATTACTAGCTACTATTATAACTACAATTGTCATTAATTTATATTATTATGGGTGCTATTGTATTTAACTTTTATTATTACTGTGTTTTTAATTATTATTATTGCTATTGCTATTTTATTATTGCTCATTATATTTATTCATCATATTTGTATAATATATATTATATTAAATATAAAGTTATTATATATCAAATTATATTGATGTAATATTTATCAACTAAACTTTGGGGTTCAAAGGAAACCAATGTGCTTCCCATTAGAAGCCCCTTTTCAGAGTAATGTTATAATTATAAATATTGTACTAGTAGGGTAGACCTACTGTAACAATTTATAACCTGTAACCATACCTCTGAATAAATATTTTTGAATTTGAATTTTATTATTATTATTATTATTATTATTATTATTATTATTATTATTATTATTATTATTATTATTAGTCGGTGTTATATGAAGACTTTCTTTGTGAAAGGCCACTCAGTTTCGGTTGATAAGTTATTGACCCAATTCGTTTTGAAAGAGAAAGTAAGATAATAATTCATTTTATATTGACTTAGATATGAAGACTTAAGAGTGAAATTGGAATGAAAAATGATTATGGGTAAAGTTGACTTTTAAGAAACGGCCACTTTTTAAAAAGAAGAAAAAGAAGGGAAAAAAAAGGGTTGTCGTTAAAAATTGACGTATTTGACCATTTCTGTCACTGACTGGAATATTCACTTTTATTAATGAAGGGCGTGGAGGAGTTGCAGTCTTGGAGTTTGAAGATTTTAAAGGGAAACTTATAAATGTGAGGGTGGGGTGGGGGTAATTTAGGTGGAGACTCAGCGATAAAAAAAAAAAAAAAAAAAAAAAAAAAAAAAAAAAATCCGCGGGTCTTAGATCTTTGACTCTTCATTGCCTCTTCGGCTCTTCTAATAACTCTTCGCCATTTGAATTATATTTGTCACGTCAAATGCTAATGCAAGTAATATTGATTGTTTTGAGTACTTAATTAAAAAATATTTTTGTTAATATACTAAGTAAATTCTTTTCTTCGGATGATTTTAGAAAATTTGTCTTCCCAAAATTTAATAAATTTGGAATCATTTTGACTAGGGCATCTGAATCGGTAAATTAATTAGTGAAAACATTCAAATTAATTAATAAATACTAATTAAAATTGATTAATGAAAACATTCAAATTAATTAATAAAAACTAATTAAAATTAATTAATGAAAAGTAATTGAAATTAATTAATGAAAAATAATTAAAATTAATAACATTTACGAAAAATATTTTCAAGGAAAAAAAAAATTTTTTTTTTTTTTATCCGACTTTGCCTTCGTAACCCTAATACTAATCTTTAAAATAAATTAGTTTTTGTTTTAACCTTTCCCTTAGCAAATTTCTGACTTGTTATACAGTAGGAATATATATTGTCTAACTTACCCTGAAAATTGTAAAAATATCCTAAAATGATAAAAGGGTGAATCGTAAATGGTTGTTGCACTAATTGTCATACAAGTAAACAATTATTGTTCTAATTACTTTAAAATATATATATATATATATATATATATATATATATATATATATATATATATATATATAATATATATATATATATATATATATATATATATATATATATATATATATATATATATATATTGCTCTAATTTCCACACAATTGAATTTTGATCTTTAGAGTACTTGAAAAAAATAATTGTTTTTCTTTAGAGTTCTTAAAAACTTGTTTTGCTGTAGAGTACTTGGAAAATATATAAATGTTTTGCTTTAGAGGACTTGAAAAATACTTGTTTTTCTTTAGAGTATTTGAAAAATACTTGTTTTGCTTTAGAATACTTAAAAATAATTGTTTTGCTTAAGAGTACTTAAAAAATAATTGTTTCGCTTTAAGCACTTGAAAACTTGTTTTGCTTTAGAATGCTTAAAACATAATTTTTTTGTTTGAGAGTATTTGAAACATAATTGTATTGCCGTAGAGTACTTAAAAAATAATTGTTTTGCTTTAAGTACTTGAAAACTTGTTTTGCTTTAGAATGCTTAAAACATAATTTTTTCGTTTGAGAGTACTTGAAACATAATTGTATTGCCGTAGAGTACTTAAAAAATAATTGTTTTGCTTTAGAGTACTTGAAAAATATGTTTTTATTTTGCTTAAAATTACTTGAAAAATAGTTTTACTTCAGAGTACTTAAAAAAAATAATTGTTTGTCTTGCTTTAGAGTACATAAAAAATAATTGTTTTGCTTTAGAGTACTTGAAAAATATATGATTGTTTTGCCAAAAAGTACTTTGCTTTAGAGTACTTAAAAAATAATTGTTTTGCTAATTGCCACAGATACTGATTTCGTCTTCATGTTTTGAGTAATTGAAAAAGTAATGGGAAAAATATTTGTTACATTAATTGTTACAAATAATAAATGATGATTGGTTTGATTACTTTGAAAATATTTGTTGCACAAATTACCACATAAGTTCATATTAATTAATTTGAGTACTTAAAAATATTTTTCATTATATTAATTAATTTGAGTACTTAAAAATATTTTTCATACTGATTGATATACGAGTAAATTTAGTTTGTTTTTGAGAGTTTAAAAAAATATTTTTTTTGGTGTTAATTGTTTCAAAAGTGATTACTGATCGTTTGGATTACTGAAATTTGTATATTTCACTTTTATCCTTCTAATTTGAATTGATTGTTTAGAGTACTTGAAAAGTAATTGCTTTACTAATATTTATTAATATTGGAATATCTTTATTGTTATTATTTCTCTCTCTCTCTCTCTCTCTCTCTCTCTCTCTCTCTCTCTCTCTCTCTCTCTCTCTCTCTCTCTCTCTCTCTCTCTCTCTCTCTCTCTCTCTCTCTCTTCAAAATCCCTGCCATACAAAAATAAGGAATCTTTTTACCTTGAAGTTTGATGCACTGAGGAATTCTTAGGTTTCGGAGGGTCCTATAAGTGTTTTTTTTGTTGTTGTAAATATCAGCTGATATTAAAAGCGTATGCAACACACTATATTGTTATTTGCAGAAAATGGTTTTACAAAGCCCTTGTTAAAGCAATAAAAAATAAATATTTATGCTTTACTACTACTACTACTACTACTACTACTAATAATAATAATAATAATAATAATAATAATAATAATGATATAATTTGCGAAGATTTTCTTTTATTTTAAAATCATGCACTCGTAATTCATAAATTATAAGTAGAAAAATCCATTGCCTATAATTTGGAAGAGTGGAAAAATTATTTCTGAATCTGACGTTTATATCATTGGAAAGAGATAAAAGTCTTTACAGAGAAGAAAAAACTATCGACAATGGAAATAATTGATAATTTACTTATTGCTTTTAATATATTATGGGAATTATATATATATATATATATATATATATATATATATATATATATATATATATATATATATATATATATATATATATATATATATATATATATATATATATATATATATATATATAGTGTGTATATGTATGTATGTATGTATGTATGTGTGTGTATGTATGTATGTGTGTTGTATGTATGTATGTATGTATGTATGTATGTATGTATGTATGTATGTGTGTGTGTGTGTGTGTGTGTGCGCGTGCGAATTTTAATTAAAAATAAATGATGAAACTCAAATGATGGTTGGATTGATGGTATTAATTGGATAAAAGGAAGAAGTGTAGACAAATATGAAGTAAAAATGTTTAAAATTCTACATTAGTATTATTTTTTATTTAGTATTATTTTTGAAACTGATTCAGTTCTCATAGTATTGTGGGCAAATAGTAAATAACAGGGACGGATCTTGGTATCTAAGGACTAAGGTAAAAATCAGCATTTCTTATGTTGTACGGAAGAATCTATACACATCAAACGAGAGCATACATTTTACTGACGAAAGTGTTCATTTTTCAAAATGCACTTTAATAATAAATACATGAACGATTTTTTTTTTTAGGTTTTGAAAGACTGACACGCCTTATAAAAATTTTAAAAAACTTTTTGGACAAAATTTAAAAAAAAAAAAAAAAAAAAAATAAAATAAATATAACTGTACAACAGTAGCAAGCATGGGGCCTTAAGTGGACGTCTATTTCTCCCTTGCCCATACCACATTGAATCTCAGGTAAGGGGTAATATATATATATATATATATATATATATATATATATATATATATATATATATATATATATATATATATATATATATATATATATATATATATATATATATATATATATATGAAGAGAAGGAAATTCCGAAAAACTTTCCCCCCACCCCCAACCGGTCCAACCCCAATCTCCACCGGTCCATCCCATCCCCTAAAACTGTAACTCTATTACTAAAATTTAAATATTTATTAGATATATTTAAGTAGTTTAAAAGGAATGAACCTTCTCCCCTTCACCCCCCCCCTTCTTGATCTTCATTCTTCACGCAAGAGGTTCTTAGAGTCTTAAAGTCTTTCTTTTTCTCTCTCTCTCTCTATCTCTATTTTTTGTTTAAAGAGTTATGACGGCCTTGAATACGCATTTATAAACTTTCCTATATTTATGATTATTTGGATTGTAAATAAAATATTAATGGAAAATAAATACAGTTATGTTTATAAGACTATATATATATATATATATATATATATATATATATATATATATATATATATATATATATATATATATATATATATATATATATATATATATATATATATATATAGAGAGAGAGAGAGAGAGAGAGAGAGAGAGAGAGAGATGCAAAAACTTTTTTTTTTTATACAAGTTGGTTTTATATTGAATTTTCATTTCTTTCACTATAATTTAGGGCTTTAATATCATAAACTAGTATTTTTACGTTGTTTCGTACTCTCAAGTCTCTCATCAAAGATTGATAAAATCTAGTATTAATTTCCGATATAAACCTACTGTAACTCTTAATATGTGAATTTTAAATTTTGCTAAAACTTGAATCTACATTCTGTAATATTTGGAATACGAATTTTATATTTGGCAGCATCGTTTAGCCATTCAATTAAGCAGTCTCTCTCTCTCTCTCTCTCTCTCTCTCTCTCTCTCTCTCTCTCTCTATCTCTATATATATATATATATATATATTATATATATATATATATATATATATATATATATATATATATATATATATATATATATATATATATATATATATGTATATATATAGTAGTGGCAAAAACTAGTATATTTGAAGGTGTTTAACCAGTTGTTTGACAAATGTGTGACATTCATTACATGTGTCCATATACACTATACTCCATTTTATGATATTTTCCTTTACTTTTAATCCATTTAACTGTAATGGAAGCAGCAAACTCACCCCACCTTCCATCAATCCCAAAATATTATAATACTTGTAAAATAAGTCCTGAATCTTAGGCAAAAAGATGCTGTTGCTTGTCAATTGCATAGAAATTCCTGTAGGTGTGACTTTGATATCTGCGGATATCTTGATGAGAGTTCTGTAGATTTCTGCGGATGCCTGAATGGGTACCCAGATATATATATATATATATATATATATATATATATATATATATATATATATATATATATATATATATATATATATATATATATATATATATATATATATATATATATATATATATATATATATATATATATATATATATATATATATATATATATATATATATATATATATATATATATATATATATATATATATATATATATATATATATATATATATATATATATATATATATATATATATATATATATATATATTTACTTAATGCGTAAAATATGTTCTTTTAAAGAGGTTGCAAGCGACGCCGTGTTTGCCCCGAAGAGACTCATTTGGAAATGAGTGACCAAGGCATGGGATGGGCTTATCGCCTCACATAATATCACTCTTGGGAATAAGACGTGGATTACCTTTTAGTACGACGAAACCTGCTCTTCACTTAGGCTTTTTTTTTTTTAATAAACTATATATATATATATATATATATATATATATATATATATATATATATATATATATATATATATATATATATATATATATATATATATATATATATATATATATATATATATATATATATATATATATATATATATATATATATATATATATATATATATATATATATATATATATATATATATATATATATATATATATATATATATATATATATATATATATATATATATATATATATATATATATATATATATATATATATATATATATATATATATATATATATATATATATATATATATATATATATATATATATATATGGGGTAGTGTCACATGGCTAGTCGGGGTCTTTCTCTTGAGATTCGTAACAGACTCATTATTTTTATTGTTATTATTATTATTATTATTATTATTATTATTATTATTATTATTATTATTATTATTATTATTATTTTTGTAGCAATTTTTTTTTTTTAAATTTTGAATGCAACTTGAGTGAAACATTTCGTTGTTGCCAAGTCAAGCTTGCCATTAATTATGCGTTAGTTTGTCTGTTACTTTGTTTTTGTGTTTGTTTGTCTTTTAGTATTTAAAGGTAAGATTCTATTTCATTTCTTTCTTTCTTTCTTTCTTTTTATTATTATTATGTTAGTTTGTTGGTTTGTTCTGTGTTCCATGTTGTTGTGTGTTGATTGTTCTATGTATATATATATATATATATATATATATATATATATATATATATATATATATATATATATATATATATATATATATATATATATATATATATATATATATAATTTATAGATATATTATATATATATATACATATATATATATATATATATATATATATATATATATATATATATATATATATATATATATATATATATATATATATATATATATATATATATATATATATATATATATATATATATATATATATATATATATATATATATATATATATATATATATATATATATATATATATATATATATATATATATATATATATATATATATATATATATATATATATATATATATATATATATATATATATATATATATATATATATATATATATATATATATATATATATAAACTCAGTAGGTATGATATCCAATATATCCATTAGAGCCTTCATCATAACAATTAATGCCGAAATGAAAGAAAGATGTTTTGTAATAACAATAATGATATAATAATAATAATAATAATAATAATAATAATAATAATAATAATAATAATAATAATAATAATAATAATAATAGTTTCAATTTCAATTTCCGTAGTTTATTCAGGAAAAATACATTTATAGTTTTATAATATTACAGTAGGTCTTGTACTGCTAAATACAATATTAATAATTTGTTAGCTGTCCAGTTCTCTGAAAAGAGCCTATATTTATATATATATATATATATATATATATATATATATATATATATATATATATATATATATATATATATATATATAAGGGATAGGCATTGATTTTTATTTAGCCACAAAAAGTTTAATAGATAAATATTATTTCAATTTATTTTAATAATAAATGAAATGCAAATACGATCTATATAATATAGCAAATAATAATTCTAATAACAATACGTAAAATAGTGAAGATAGCAATAATAATAATAATAATAATAATAATAATAATAATAATAATAATAATAATAATAATAATAATAAAAAAGTCAAATCATGATAAGAATTTTCAGAAATATTGACAATCATTGATCTCTAATCTTTGGTCTTTAATTTTTATTCATTTTTAAATTGCAAAATTCATAAAACAAATCATCGTATACTTAATGTGCATTGATACTAGGGATGGAGCGATATTAAAATTTTTACCGATACCGATACCCAACATTTCAACTTGACCGATACCGATACCTAAAAATACACCGACACCGATACCGATACTTCAGTCAATCCCTAATTGCTGCAAAACTGAAAATGAGTTTTGTATTGTGTGTGTGGGGGGGGGGAGGGGGAGAAGAGCAAATTCGTGGTCTGAACCCAAAAGTAATACTAAGAATGATGATAATTACAATAGTAACATTGAAAATAATAATAAGAAAAGTAATAGTAATATTAGAAATAATAATAAGTTACAGGATTTTAGTTTTGATTCTATAATTAATTTCAGTAATAGTAATTTAATAATATTTCTAAGAATAAAGCTTGTGACGATAAAAAATAATAAATAATAATAATAATAACAACAATGTATAATAATAATAATAAATACCATCTCCAGCAGTATAGTGTATAATAATATCACTATATAGGAATATTTAAAACATACTCGTACAATGTTTTTTTTTTTTTTTGAATTTTCACTTCCAAACTCAATTTCCACAGCGTATTAATTTAAGACATTATGTTTAATATTTTTGAGAGAGAGAGAGAGAGAGAGAGAGAGAGAGAGAGAGAGAGAATTTTAATTAGAAACATCCATTCTATTATTTTTTAGCACTTTCTTTTCATATTTAATTTGAATATCTTTTTAGACAAAAAGTTAAAAATAAAATACGTCCAAAAGGTTGAAGTTCGTGTCTTAATATATGTTTACCTAATTAAATTTTATTGGCATTTCATTATTATAAATGCAAACAACGTTTAATGAATTTAATTACATTGGAGAATTACTTTCTCCTACCACCACTACTACTAGTTTCAGTAATAATAATAATAATAATAATAATAATAATAATAATAATAATAATAATAATAGCAATAATAATAATAATAATAATAATAATAATAATAATGATAATAATAATAATTTTAATAAAAATAATAGTAATAATAATAACACTAATCTTTAATCTTTATTTATTTTTTCAGCTACAAATTCACATAAATAAACATCGTATACTTTATATGTATTGATTCAAAACAGAAATGGGCTTCTGGGGAGATGAATTCGTCCTTTGAGCCCATTAAAATTATACATAATAACATACATAATATAATTTTCCAATAACGAAACAAATTTTGAATATTGTAAATATTATAATGCATTAAACATTATAATTAAATTATTATTAATATTATTAACATAATCTATTTTTTTTTTTTTAAAAAAAAAAATAAAATAAAAATAATACTGAAATAAATGTAAGCTAATTATTATTACAATAAGGATACTACTACTACTACTACTACTACTACTACTACTACTACTAATAATAATAATAATAATAATAATAATAATAATAATAATGATAATAAAATAATAAC
>SEYY01021733.1:25000-30000 GCA_009176605.1 Armadillidium nasatum
AAGCTTTGTGCCAGACTCTATCGAAGGCTTTCGATATGTCCAGCGCGACAGCAAAAGATTCACCGAAATGCCGAAGAGCGGAGGACCAAGAGTCAGAGAGAAGGGAAAGAAGATCACCAGTAGAGCGTTTCTTACGAAAGCCATACTGGCGATCAGAGATAAGATTAGAAGAATTGAGATGTTTCCAAATCTTCCTGTTAAGGATAGATTCGAAAACTTTAGAGAAGAACGGAGGTCAAAGAAATAGGACGGTAGTTGGAGGGTTGAGAGGGGTCCCCCTTCTTCGGCACAGGTTGAATGAGCGCACGTTTCCAGCAAGAAGGGAAGGTTGAAGTAGAAAGACAAAGACGAAATAGTTTACCAAGGCAGGGTGCAAGCTCGGAAGCACAAGTTTTGAGAACCACAGGAGGGATACCATCAGGACCGTACGCCTTCTTAGTATTAAGCTCAGAGAGAGCAGAAATGACATCTTTAGAAGAAATTACTAATTTTAGGCATAAATGAGTTGGAGGGGGTTGAAGGAGGAGGTAAAGCTATGAAATCATCTAGTGTTGAAGGAGGAGGCTTGAATTAGAGGCAAAAGTTTGAGCTAAGAGTTCAGCTTTAGAAGAAGGTAAAACAGCAGTTGTGCCGTCGGAAGATATTAAAGGAGGGAAAGAGGAAGAAGCAAAGTTAGAGTTGACATTTTTTGCAAAATGCCAGAAAGAACGTGAAGAAGAGGAACCAGAAAGATTATTGCATTTTCTACGGAGAAAGGAGTTTTTAGTGTTACGAAGAATAGATTTTGCACGATTCCGGGATGAAATATAAGTAGCGTGAGTTTCTGGAGTTTGAAGACGACGGTAATCCCTGAAGGCAGCATCCCTGCGGCGGATAGCACGAGAACAAGCAGAGTTAAACCAAGGTTTGTTAGGTTTAGTAGAAGGGAAAGAATATGGAATGTACGCCTCCATGCCAGAGAGAATCACCTCGGTAATGCGTTCTGCACACTCCGAGGGACCCCTCCCACGGAAGCAATAATCATTCCACGGGAAATCAAAGAAGTACGACCGCAAGTCCGACCAGCTTGCGGCACCGAAGTTTATAACAGATCTTATATATATATATATATATATATATATATATATATATATATATATATATATATATATATATATATATATATATATATATATATATATATATATATATATATATATACAATTTCATTGTTCTTTACTTTATGGAATATAAAGAGGGTTTCGAATGAAGAAAAAATCCTTCACTTACCCCATTCCCTAAAATTCGAAAGGAATATTACTATAATCACTTTCATAATTATCATCATAATGATTAACATTTTGAGGACGTAGAGACACAGAGATGATAGTAAAAAAAATTATAGTTGAATGTAACATCTGCAAATAGTTAGGGAATTATGGATAATGTAACATCTGCAGATATTCAAGGAGTAATAGGTGGTGTAACATCTGCAAAAAGTAAAGAAATTATGGATAATGTACACTGTAAAAAAAAACCTTTCTAATTCCTTTCTATAGAAAGGAAATAGAAAGGCTTAGTCTAATTTCTCATATTTCTCTATTTCTTAGAGCGGAATTATAAAGGATATTCAGAATTTGGAAGACACTAGAGCGGAATTAAAGAGGAATTAGAGCGGAGTTTATGGTTTTCGTCCATTGCCTTTCTAATGCCGCTCTATCAAAATATTTTCTCGACATTCCATGCCGCTCAAATGCAGCTCAAATGCCTTTCAAAGTTCTTGTTGAGCGGCATCGATTCGATTTTAAAATCTCTTTTGCCTTTAAACTCCACACACACACACACAAACACACACTATATATATATATATATATATATATATATATATATATATATATATATATATATATATATATATATATATATATATATATATATATATATATATATATATATATATATATATATATATATATATATATATATATATCTTCTGGTGCATGGGCAAAAGGTCAGAGACCTACTAATTTTGACAAGAGTTGGAGTCATTCAAAAACCAAAGTCCAATTAAAGGCCGACAGTAGTATATTTACTGCCGACATGTCCCAATGCACTGTGTTTGAAAGTGTGCAAGTCAAAAGAAGTAGGAAAAGTAGAGCCTATTACTAAATCATCTACAGTGAACATAGCCTACAGGTTAAATGGTTGACTCTTTTGAAAAAAATCTGACTGGCCATTTTTCTCTTCAATTTAAACGTGTCGACATTTGGCAGTTTGTAAAAAAAAAAAAAAAAAAAAAAAAAAAATTGTTTCGAACATTTGACCAATATCGTTTTTTTTTTTCATCGATATAAAGGCCTATTATTATTATTATTATTATTATTATTTTTATTATTATTATTATTATTATTATTATTATTATTATTATATATATATATTATATTATTATTATTATTATTATTATTATTATTATTATTATTATTATTATTATTATTATTATTATTATTCTTCTTCTTCTTCTTCTTCTTCTTCTTCTTCTTCTTCTTCTTTCTTCTTTCTTTATTATTATTATTATTATTATTATTATTATTAAGTGTATATAATCTAATATGGTTTAAGAGAGGTAATGCATTTTAATCCGGAACACACTTTAACATATAATTTATTATTATTTTTTATTATTTATTATTATTATTATTATTATTATTATTATTTTAATATAAATACTATTATTATTAAATTTTTTGCATGGCACACGAATATGTGTCTACTGGAGGTTCCGGCACACGTACCCCTTGACCTGTGAGTGGTGGTAATGATGAGTGAAAAACCTTCAGTACTTTAGCAAAACCAACGCTTTTATATGAAACTAATACGTACTTTCAGAAATAGCAAATATAGTATAGGACTCTCTGTCTCTCAATATATATATATATATATATATATATATATATATATATATATATATATATATATATATATATATATATATATATATATATATATATATATATATATATATATATATATATATATATATATATATATATATATATATAATTAAAATAAATTCAAACAATTGAAAAATCAATTTAAAAGTATACGAAAAAAAAATTCTTAAACGAAGTAGTTCATCGTAGCGCGGTCAACATCGTTCTCGACTTCTGGAAATATCAAAATCTCAGCAAAAACAAAAACGGTTCGAATACTCGTCTGATGATTTCTGACGTCAGAGGTAAGTGTATTAATATCTCAATAGATGGAGTAGCAATGAAAGGATAGTCACGTGGTATAGTATATCGTACGCATGGTGCAGAGTTGCCATTTGTGTAACTAAAATTTTTCTTTTTCCGAATAAAATAGAAAGGCATTTGGTGACTTCATTTTTCATATAGCGGAAAAAAACCGGTCTAATTCCTTTCTAAAATAGACCGGCAAAAAACGCGTTTTTTGCCGGTCTATATAGAAAGGAATTAGAAAGATTTTTTTTTGCAGTGTAGCGACTGCAGATTGTCAAGGAATTGTGGGTAATGTTATATCCGCAGATAGTCGAAGAATAATGGGAAATGCAGCATCTGGAGATGAAGATTTGCATTGAAAGCCCCAAAGTGAGGTGTTTGTTGGATCGAAGTTTATGAAATTTCTTTCCTTGAGAATAGCTCACCACGAGGAAGATCTTCTTCATAGTTTATTTACGTTATTTATCCGATTGCTGCTTTGCCTGTAGCCGAATCTGTGGGACTGCAATATTTTGGGTTGAACCACAGTTAAAAATATTTTTT
The DNA here is from genome assembly GCA_009176605.1 of Armadillidium nasatum. Taxonomy (NCBI): domain Eukaryota; kingdom Metazoa; phylum Arthropoda; class Malacostraca; order Isopoda; family Armadillidiidae; genus Armadillidium; species Armadillidium nasatum. The sequence continues at coordinate 28,762 of SEYY01021733.1, forward strand.
TTCTTTCTTTCTTTCTTTCTTTTTTTTTATTATTATTAAACTGAAAAATAATTTTCGTATTCTCAATTTCAAGAGAAAATTTATAGAGATCGTAAACGTAGATGGATAATTTTAAAATAATTAACCCGTATAACCTGGACATTTTTTGGAACAATTGAGCTGGAGCTTGGCAGTTTTAAAGTAATTTGATTCAATGTTCGAGTTAAAGAAGATAATAATTTTTTTTTTGTAGATATTCATTCTCTGTTTTATTTATAAAAATATTAAAGGATAAATTTAAGAAGAACATTTTCTATTCATTTGTTTGGTTTGAAATGTAAATTAGGTAGAGTGTTCATTAGTCATTTGTCCTTTTGAAAGAAATTATATATATATATATATATATATATATATATATATATATATATATATATATATATATATATATATATATATATATATATATATATATATATATATATATATATATATATATATATATATATATATACCTTAAAAAACCGATTTCAATTAAAACTAGATTTTCCTAGGAAAAATACTAGTTTTCCCTAGGAAAATGTTTTACGGTAATATATATATATATATATATATATATATATATATATATATATATATATAATATATATATATAATATATTATATATATATATATATATATATATATATATATATATATATATATATATATATATATATATATATATATTTTATTTTTTTTTTTTATTTTTTTTTTTTTTTTTTTTTTTTTTTTTTTTTTTTTTATTTTTTTTTTTTATTTATTTATTTTTGTTTTCATTTTTTACCGTTCCATTTTACTATTCAAGTTCTTAGTTATTAATTCAAGTGAAGATGCGGCGCGGAGCTTTCTTTATCTGTAGGTGTGACGTCACTTAGTGACTCATTACGTCACAGGAATAACCAAACCCTATTGGCCGCCTGGATGAATGACTCTTATCCTTTTATATATATATTTTTTTATTTATTTTTATTACAGTATTTAATTTTATTTTTCTGTATCTATTCTCTGAAGACTCTTGTGGGTTATAAAATATTCCCTTGTGTATTTTATTTCAGGATATATATATATATATATATATATATATATATATATATATATATATATATATATATATAATATATATATATATATATATATATATATATATATATATATATATATATTATATATATATATATATATATATATATATATATATATATATATATATATATTATATA
>SEYY01021733.1:47500-50000 GCA_009176605.1 Armadillidium nasatum
AATACCTAAAAAGGATTAAAATACTTCTTGATGGAAAATATTTTCTTTCCCCAAAGTCGGTGTTAAATTACTGATTTTAAATCCCTTTATTTTCTCTTCTCTCTCTCTCTCTCTTTCTTTCTCTCTCTCTCTCTCTCTCTCTCTCTCTCTCTCTCTCTCTCTCTCTCTCTCTCTCACTCACTCACTCACTCATTTTTTTTGCTTCCTTTGTTACCATCTCACTCTCCCACTCTTATTTCTATCTCTCTTTCTCTTAATCTTACTCTCAGATGCTTTCTATGCCTTCATCTCTCTCTCTCTCTCTCTCTCACTCTCATATGCTTTCCATGTCTCCATCTCACTCTCTCTATCTATTTCTCAGATGCTGTCTCCTCTCTCTCTCTCTCTCTCTCTCTCTCTCTCTCTCTCTCTCTCTCTCTCTCTCTCTCTCTCTCTCTCTCTCTCTCTCTCTCTCTCTCTCTCTCTCTTTGTCGGTCTGTTTGTCTCCCCATTTTCAACGGGAATTTGAGAAGAAAATCCTTTAATGCCTTAATTGATTTTGAATTTATAATTTTGTAATTTTTTTTTTTTTTTTTTTAAAGGAGAAATTTTTTTCCTTTTTCAAATTTGCACCGAAATAATTTATGAACTCTTTATACATTACCTTATATATATATATATATATATATATATATATATATATATATATATATATATATATATATATATATATATATATATATATATATATATATATATATATATATATGATATTTTATGCTTGACTAAGTAAGACAGCCGTTGTTCCTTTTTCTATTATATATATATATATTATATATATATATATATATATATATATATATTATATATATATATATATATATATATATATATATATATATATATATATATATATATATATATATATATATATATATATATATATATATATATATTTATTATTTTTTTATAATATTTTTTTCTTGCCTTTACAGTATGTATCCTCTTTGCATATTTTTTTTTAATAATTCAATTTCCTGTGTAATTAAATTTTGTTCTCCTGTTTCCCTAAATTTCCTCCATCTGTCTCTCATTTGTTTCCAGATTCTCCAATATTTTCATCAGTACCATCCTACTGACACTGAAGAGTTTATCTGTCAACCAAAGCACAAGTAAAATTCTCGTTCGACACCCATTTCTCACTCCACCAATATTCGAAGAACATTATGGCATCCCTGGTAACTTATTTCCCTAACGATATCTGTATAGTTTTTCAGAAATTTGTGGTCTAATTCTATTTCTCATTCATGCCAGATATGATAATTATGCAATATTAATGACCTTGGGACTTTTCCTTTTTATTTGCGTAGTGAATTCTGACATATATTTACTCAGTTATTTCTTCAGATTCATAGATCTTATATTATAGAACTGTTGCTTCTCGATGACATCCACATTTGGAGTCTTTAACATTTCTACTATTGGTTCATCCTCTCATACTGTGTTTTATTCTGGTTATTGTTGTAATGATATTTCACTCCTTCCTTCATATATTGGTGGTCCGTCTCCGTTGTAGTGTATCAAAGTCGGAAACAAATATTTTCATTTGTTTCCTTATTAGAAAAATTTATCGGTGGAGCTACTTTTTTATGCGTGACGTTTCTTTTCTGCATTGAAAATTTTGTGATATTATTTGTCATTGGGATTTTATGTATTTTAAATTAATTCTACAATATAATAATTTCGTCTTTCAAATAGGCTTTCCACTCTCTGCTATTTATGTTCCATTCTTCTTCATTATAGTATCTTGTAGTTATTTTCTTCCTTTATCCATTAATGCTTTATATTTCTTTTTCATTTAAAACATTCTTTTTAAAATTACTTTTTTTACCATTCTTTATATGTTGATTTTGGGTAACGAAACTTGTAGCAGTCCTATTCAGTTTCAGTTTTGACTCCTTTAACTATAGGAGCATAATGGCTGTGTCAGTTTCCTACAGGATGTTTTATAGTTTTATATTGTGTCTGTGAAGTTTTGAAACTTCTACATATAATTATGTAGTCTATTTGGCTTCGGTTAATGTCCCACTGGGTCATCACGTTCATAGATTCCCCTTGGGGTGTTTTAACTACGTACTCCAAATAATTATTTGTTCATTTTCAATGCGCGATCGTATTCACATCTTTATTGCTAATTTTCGCATTTAAATCCCCAATATATATATATATATATATATATATATATATATATATATATATATATATATATATATATATATATATATATATATATATATATATATATATATATATATACAATAATATTATGCATACCTTCCAGTAAATGTAATAAATATTAAATGTATTACATATTTTAACATTGAGTATGCAAATACATGGCATACGAACATTTATCTACGGGTGGTTCCGCCTTCATTACCCACCGACCTGTGAGAGGTTGAGAAAATTGAATATTTATTACATATAACATTTACTATGACCTACAATTTATTACATTTTC
>SEYY01021733.1:65000-72500 GCA_009176605.1 Armadillidium nasatum
AGTAAGACATTCAAGTTAGACTTGCAAGTCAAACCTCCTGTCAGACTTTCAAATCAGTATTTCAAGTCATACTTTCAAGTAAGACTTTCAAGTTAGACTTTCAAGTTATTATTTGAAGTCAAACTTTCAGTCAGACTTTCAAGTCAGTATTTAAAATTAAAATTTTCAAGTTAAACTTTCTGGTCAAACTTTCAATTATTATTTCAAGTTCAACTTTCAGTCTGACTTTCAAGTCAGTATTTGAAGTCAGACTTTCAAGTTAGGTTAGACTTTCAAGTTAGACTTTCAAGTTATTATTTCAAATCAGATTTTCAGTCAGACTTTCATGTCAATATTTCAAGTCACTTTCAAGTCAGCATTTCAAGTCTGACTTTCAATTCGGAAGATATAAATGCATAAATAAATAAAAGAGCTCTTGACATTGTCTCACTTGGAATTCATTGCTTATATAAAAAAATAAAAAAAAAATTTGAATTTATTTAATTATTTTTTTTATGTGTTTATTTTTCATTTATTAACTTTTTTCATTTATTTTTATTGATTAATTTATTTAATTAATTATTAATTAAATAAATTTTTTAAAAAATGTAGTTTCTTTTAATTAATTTTGTTCTTTGCTTCTCTTGTCTTGAAACCTGTTTTAAGCTTGATTAATTAATTTTTTTTTCTTTATTCAAATTTTTGTATGTACGTTTGTGTGCGTGTGCGCATGAGTGTGTTTGTGTATGTATATTTTTAGTGTGTGTTCTTATATTTATCGTTATAAACGAGTATTGATATATTTTGAATAGCGGCTCCGTAGCTTAGGTGATCGAGCACTCGCCCAGCAAGGGTTCGAAGCCTGGTTATAGCGGCGGATCAGAGGTATTCCCACTTGCGCTTAGCTTCGAATGACTCAATCGGTAAACGAGTTCATCAGTGAAGTGCTTTGTTGCTAATGGAAACAAAGGCCCGGGATTTGTGATAGGCCTCGCCAGCCAGTGGTATTCTGTCGTAAATCCTTGTTACCCACCGAGGGATTTTTCTCAAAAAGTCCCACAAACAAGACGTAATACTTCCTGAGGGCATATATATATATATATATATATATATATATATATATATATATATATATATATATATATATATATATATATATATATATATATATATATATATATATATATATATATATTACGTAAGGGTGAAGGTAATTTTGAGGGTCAAAGGAGTCTCATCCTTCGATATATATATATATATATATATATATATATATATATATATATATATATATATATATATATATATATATATATATATATATATATATATATATATATTACAGGCTACCAAAAAATATGTTTTGAAGCACAGTCTTAATATCCCTATGGATAGAAGGCAAACCTCTTTAGAGATGAAAATAATTATTATTTAAGGTAAGAGAGCTTATATATATATATATATATATATATATATATATATATATATATATATATATATATATATATATATATATATATATATATATATATATATATATATATATATATATATATATATATATATTAAAAAGTAAACATTCGGATTTTTATTTACATTTCCAGTTATGGTCTTATGGAGCTGCATTATTATTATTATATTATTATTTTTATTATTATTATTATTATTATTATTATTATTATTATTATTATTATTATTATTATTATTTATATAATTTTCAGTAATTATTATTTTACACTCATTATAGTAGTTGTAAAATTAGTAATGTTACTTGTAATTGCAAATACAGCAGGAAGTTTTATCAGCATATTTTCATAATTATTAGGTATTTATTATTATTATTATTATTATTATTATTATTATTATTATTATTATTATTATTATTATTATTAATTAATTAATTAATTAATTTATTAAAGATATAAACAAAACATGGGTCTATTTTTCCGTAGAATTTCCCATTTTTAAATTATCTTTTTTTCCTGCTTCTCTCTCTCTCTCTCTTCTCTCTCTCTCTCTCTCTCTCTATATATATATATATATATATATATATATATATATATATATATATATATATATATATATATATATATATATATATATATATATATATATATATATATATATATATATATATACGGAAGAAAAAAATGGAAAATAGAGAGATTAAGTCTATTTAATTGTGAGGTTTCTCATTTTACGTCTGATAAAAATAAGCGTTCTTGTATATTTGCATTTCATTAATGTTATTTTACTGCAAATGATGGTGATGATTGATTTCCGGCCTTTCGGGCTTTCCACACAATGGTTTTCATCCCCCTTTCCCCCTGCTCTCCCTCTTCCTCCTTGACTCCATCGCCACTGCTTTCATTTACCCACCCCCGCATCTTTTAGTGAAAATCCTCAATCAAACACGAGGTAGAAATCTTCCCTATCCCCCCCTTCCCTTCATCTCTCTCCCGTTTATCGCTCTCACTTATACCCCTTCCCCTTCCACTCAACCTCTCACTGGATAACCTCAACGATACTGGAGTCTGAATTTTTTTTTTTTTTTCGTTATCGGTCGGCTCGCATTTGACTCTCAGGTTTGCCCCGAACCTTTCTCCTTCCTTTAGAGCCAATATTTACACTTTAAATACTCCGCGTTGCGAAACTCGTCTTACGGGATTCTAAATTTTATTCTAAGTTTACTTATTTGTATTCCCTTTTATGAGGAGAGCAGTAGTCGAATGCAAACAGTATTATTAGAGGTTCACTATATATATATATATATATATATATATATATATATATATATATATATATATATATATATATATATATATATATATATATATATATATATATATATATATATATATATATATATATATATATATATATATATATATATATATATATATATATATATATATCATGACGTATAAATTTTGGAAGTATTAAACCTTAAAGTAAAGCTTAAAAATTTTGAACATTAATTCTTTTTTGCTTTTGTAATTGCTGTCATTGTATGCATTACGTAAAAATTATTGTAGTTTAATTTATTTTGCATAGGCATCATAAACTATTGAAAGGAAAAAATACGGTTCACGAACTTGCAAATATATATGTTTCTGATTTGTTAATTATTTTTAGTGTTTTTGCAGTTCATATGCATTTTAATATTTATGATTGTTAATAAAATGTTTTTGGAAAGCGAAAACAAGCAAGTCTCTTATAAATTTGACCGGGCTCAATTTTTACGTAAAAAATTTTTTTTTTTAAAGTTGTTAATTTAAATTAAAATTATGGTAATTTTTCGTCAGAGTAAACTGATAACTCAATGTTCACCATTTTTTGTACAGAACACAGAATATGCAATAAAAATAAGAATAAAATCCAAAAATATTACCCGGAAGGGCCTAAAACATCATTTATTCAAGTAGCAAATATCTATACTTTTCACCAATGATATAAGTCTTCAGCACGAGCAAAACTTCCCATCGTGGCTTTTATATGCGACGAAATAAAATATACACAATGCCATGGTTGCCAAAATTGATGAATCATAGATGCAATAATTTTCAGTGTTGCCAAAACTTAAATTAATATATATCTCGCAGGCCATAACTTGCAAAAGAAATTCAATATATATATATATATATATATATATATATATATATATATATATATATATATATATATATATATATATATATATATATATATATATATATATATATATATATATATATATATATATATATATATATATCAAAGCAATACATTCACTTGATTTTTTTTTTTTTTTTTTTTTAAAGCACTGATATCCAGCGTTTATCAGGTTAGGCATATTTTCTGGCCGTTAACGTACATTCACCTTTCAAGTCCAGGTCAAGTTAAGTCGAACAAGTTTGTTAGGTTTAACAAATTTAACGAAATTCTGAAATCTAACAAACTAATTCCACTTAACCTAACGTTGACCTCTCTAAATTTCTTAAAATGAAATTTTTTTTTTTTTTTCATTATTAATAAAATGAAAAATACCCCAAATTTAATGCATTAATTAATATATATATATATATATATATATATATATATATATATATATATATATATATATATATATATATATATATATATATATATATATATATATATATATATATATCTGTATAAGTATTGAATTAAAAAATAATCTCTGTACTTTCCATTAAATTAAATAATTTTTCTACGCCTAGCTCTATATTGATCAATTTTGTTTCTAAGCGGAAAATTAATCCATTATTAATACAAAGCATTTACAGGTACGAAACATAAGATAAAGTTCCTCATAATGCCAAAATCAGCAGCATTTTAGTTGAGTATTTGTGATACAATTATCAGACAGGATGACTTCAATGACGTGCTCTTTACGTAAGCCCGTATTCTTTTTGGTGTATTCACCTCTTTTATCCTGTAGAGTAACAGAGTATTGGTTTGTTGCAAAAGAGATCATCTCTGGTATCATTCTGGACAGGAGTATATTTCGACAATGCTCGAAGTTGACTTAATATTCCAGGTTTAAATAAATAGATTGACATTTTAGCCTACTTTAGAAACAAAAACGGAGACTATTACGCTTTTAGAAAATTGAGGTTTCATTTAGTACATGCTTTTATCCGAAATTAAATTTTTCATTTTGTCATTATCAGCATACGAGTAACCTTTTCTCTTTCTTAGTTTAAAGACGATTCGGATGTTGTGTTTTAGAGAACCGATGCTATTTTGTTTTCTGCTAATGAAAAAAAGCAGTTGGTAATCGTGATTAATAAAGTTGCAACGTTCTCCAGAAAATAGTAATATTATTGCTGTACTACAGTGAAAAACGTAAATGCATGGCACACGATTATATGTTTACGGGGGCGGGGCTCTGTACCCTATACCCCTCGACCTTGTGAGTGCTGGTGATAAAATGAAAATTAAACACTGAATTGACACGTCCTTTTAACCTTGACATTCAGCGTCTTGCTATCACGTGACAAAAGAATACCAACCGCAAAATATAAAAAAAATAAAAATAAATAAAAACCTGGTTCTTTAAAACACACAACGTCCGACGATTCTATTGTAATATCTTTTCATCGCTTCAGAAAAAAAAGTCTTTTAATATGTTCAAGGTAATAAGTTTCAACAACTTCGCAAATATTTTTATTTTTATTTTTTATTTTTATAACACAACTTCTGAAAACGAATATTTTTTCCGTTAACTCTGGAGATTAAGATACTATTTATCGATGCTTTTAATTTTATCATAATCTTTTTCAATGATATTTTAAATTAGTTTTTCCCTTCTATTAAAACTACGTTATATTTTTTTTTTTCATTTCAAATATCCTAAAAACAAACGAGCAATTATTTTTTTCCTGATATCTAAAAATAAAGATGGCGAAAAATAAACCCTGTGGAATTCAACCTTGGTAATTTTTTTTTTTTTTTTGAGGGGGGAGGGCCAAATTCTATACACCAACCATAAATTTAACATAATTGGCCTAAAATTTACATATTTTCGAAAATATTAAACATTTATGGCTGCATTTTTTTTGGACCGCTATATATATATATATATATATATATATATATATATATATATATATATATATATATATATATATATATATATATATATATATATATATATATATATATATATATATATATATATATGTGTGTGTGTGTGTGTGTGTGTATGTGTATGTGTATTTGATTCCATATTAATTTCTCTTTATGGGAGATAACTGTCACACAGAGATTTGGGGAGAATAAATGTGTTTTCAAATCTTTGGTTAGAATAGATCTATAATTAAGAGAAAAAAAAGAAGTCATAGAGAAAGTAAGGCAATTAGAAAATTTGAAGAGGGATTCCACATTTTGGGCACTGACTGAATGAGAGCATGTTTCCTGCATTAAGAAATATGTGAAATTAATTGGCAGAAGACAATCTTTCAAAATAGGTCTTTTAAGCTCAGGAGCCCAAATTTGAGATCAGTAGGATGAATAGTGTTACGATAATGAGACCTACTATTATAATTAATAGTAAAAAACAGATAGCTTAGAATAGGAAGAATGAAAAGAAAATATCAGGTTGATCTGGGGTACAATTAGGAACTTTCTAAATACTTAAGGATATAAAGAACCAAGGTTCCGAGAAGAATTGACTAAGTCTATCGGTAGCACTGATAGATTTGATAGACAGATTTAAAGGAGATTAGAATATGTGAGCTAGTTCTAATTAAGAGTTTAGATAATTAAAGGATTTGGATAATGACAGTAATTGAGAAATAAGTATGCAGCACAAAAGAATTAACTCTATAGCGTCGTAGGTTGGTGAGAGAGCAGATCATAGCATAGAAAACTTTGGACGACTAACAATTAAAAAACACTAAACCATGGTGCCATTGTGCACTTAATCACAGTCGTCTTTGGATGAAATTGACGATCGTGACAGTAAGAGGGAGCAAAATAAGATCTTCTGTACGTTCTCTAAGCCACCAACTGTTTTTGTCGTGAGTGCTTAACAGAGTGAAAAATTTGAAATCAATATTTCTCACTGTTTAATGAAAAAAAAAAAAGACTCAGGGGACCAGATTAAGTTTATAGTTCATTAATGACACCGTTCCCACTAATTGAGTCCATTACCTGTGAAGTAATGGGGAGTGTAATGAAAGAATGTTAATGTTTGATTGACGCTCCACGCAACTGAACCACCATTTACTCTAGCCTTTTTATAATATACGGAAAGGAATATGTATGTGTGTTAAATGTTGCATATATTTTATGTCAAAGAAGTTGAAGATTATTTTCGGACCAGGCTCGTAGGTTCTCTTTCTGTATATATTTAAAAGTAGTCTAGATATACTTTAACTCGTATATGAAGGTAAAAGAGTGATCTACGTAAGATGTACAGGGTGCAAAGGGGGTTCCAGTCCATTGTAACTCTCCATAACCACAGATGCGAAACTTCATTTTTCGGACTGCAACTTACTACTGGCCCTATTATTAATAATAACTGGTTAATATATTTTATCCCTTTATCCCTATTTTAGACTTGTTTTCTATTTAAAACTATATATGTAAATTATGAAGATTCCAAATTTTACTTTTCGTCATTAAAACCAGAGCTCTGGAATCAGAATCGGTAAAATTTGGTGGATCCTAATCGGATTCGAAATAAGATATAGTTAGGGTGGAAAACCTTCTCAGAATTAAAATTGAAGCCGGAGTCGATATCTTGTGATTGATTCACAGCCCTACTTAAAACTCATATCCTTTTAAACAAAGACTCGTCAGTAATCGTATGACCCGCCGTACGGTAGCAATTTTTGTTGTGTGGAAGTCGAGCAAATTCTAAAATTCGAACATAATTGGGCGAAGTTTCACACAAAAACGTCTGTAATATGCAAGGGGTATAAATTCGATACTTTTATTAATGAACGACTACACCTTGATTAAGAAATTTTATTTGAATGAGTTTGCGAGCTCTACTGCTCGGATTGTATTTGT
>SEYY01021733.1:87500-90000 GCA_009176605.1 Armadillidium nasatum
GTATATAAAATATATATTAGATTACTACTAGGGTATCAATACCTACTAGTAAAGAGTACCCGTAGGTAATATATAGTCAGTTAATATAAGGGTAGGAAAGATTATGGACTACGTGATATTAATAATATATGCAAATTATGGTTGTATAAATGATAAATATGATAGTATACCTAGTATATACAATTATATCTCATAAATATACTAGCTATAATAAGTAATTATAGTTAAATTAGGTATATATATACTTATATTGAAAGCGAAGTGGTGTCTAGAGTCAAGAGTGAGGGTGGAAACTTCGGCAGTTGTGTTGCATATTGAGTGGGAATGAGACAGGAGTTTGTAATATCTCCCATGTTATTTAATCTATTGAATGAATGGTATTACTTAGAAATTGGAAAGAGAATGGAAGAGTTCTACGTAAGAAAATACTGAGGGTGAATGTAAAGGAAATGTCTTATATTTTGCATGATGGATGTGCAGTGGCATTGTTGTGTTGTGTGCCAAGTAAATCTGAGAAGAAGGATGACAAATAGCTTGTGATGAGAGTCTTGAAGTAAAATGTGGCAAACACGAAATATAAATGGTCAATCCAGCGAAGAATAAAGTTATGAGGATTGGAGGTGGGGATGAGGAAATGTGGAGTTAGGAATTGGTTTGTAGAAGTGTGAGAATGGAAACTTGAGGAGGTGAATGAATTCAAATATCTAGTAATGTTGGGTGGAAGGTAAGGTTGTGGACGTAAGAAAGTAGATAAAAACAATAAGTTAGTAAGGAATGTTAAATATAATATGTGTAAGACCGGGGCAACAACTAAGTAAACTTATGAAGAAAGTAAAAAAAAAAGAAAAAAAAATTTTTTTTTTTCAAAAAAAAAAAAAAAAAAAAGAAAGAAAAAAGAAGAAGGGTAAAAAAAAAAAAGCCCGAAAAATGAAAAGAAGTAAGATAAAGAGAAAGGGGAAAGAAAAGAAAAAAGAAAAAAAAAGAAGAAGTAAAAAAGAGATAAACCAGAAAGTAAAAAAGAAAAAAGAAAAAGAAAGAAAGCCACAGGAAAAAAAAAAAAGCCAAGACAGAAAAAGGAAGAACAAGAAAAAAAAGAAAGAAACTTAAGATGAACAGTAGATAATAAGTCCGTGAAAAAAAGAAAAGAAGAATGCAAACAGAAGAAAAAAGAAGAGTGGAGGAGAGAGAAGCAAAAAGGAGAAAAGTGAGAGGAACCAAAGCAGAAAGAAAAAAAGTGGAAGAAGAGGGGCAAGTGAAAACAAAAAAAAAAAAAGATGAAAGAAAAAAGAAACAACATAAGAAGAGCCCGAACGAGAAAGGAAAAGAGAAAGAAAAAAGAGAGGGCAACGAAAATAGAAGAAGAGAAGAAAAAGGAGAGGAAGATAAGAAGGAATAAAAGGAAGAAAAAAAAATAGAAATAAATAAAAAAATAAAAAGAAACAAAGAAAAAAAAAAAAAGAAAAAAAAAAAAAAAAAGAAAAAAAGAAGAAAAGAGAAAAAAAAGAAAAAGAAAATAAAAAAAAGAAAAAAATAAACAACAAGAAAAAAAGAAAATAAAAGAAAAGAAAAAAAAAAAAAAGAAAAAAAAAAAAAAAGAGAAAAAAGAAGAAAAAAAAAAAAAAAAAAACAGAAGCCGAGAAAAACGAAAGAAGAAGAAAAGAAAGAAAACAAAAAAAAGAGAAAAAAAACGTAGCACAGAAAGAACAAAAAAAGAAGAAGAGAAAGGAAAAAGAGAAAGAGAGGGAAAAGAGAAAAAATAAAAGAAAGAAAAAAAAAAAGAAAGAACAGAAAAAAGAAAGAAAAAAAAAAAAAAAAAAAAAGAAAAAAGAATGAAAAAAAGAAAAATAAAGAAAGAAAAAAAAAATAACAATTTCGAAAGAAATATAAAGATAAGTAAATGTTTGAATTTTATGTGATTCACCTTCGTATTTGTAATGTTGTAATTAACATAATATCAGATAGATGTCTCTGATCTATAAAAAAGTTTTCAATCTTCTATAATAAATCATTATATAATATATAATAAATGTTGAAAAGTAATGATATATTAGAAATAAAAATCAATATAAATTATCTTCAATGAGGTTAAGTAATCATATAATTACTCTATATATATAATGAGGAGAAAAAAAAGGATATCATAAATTGACTATGTAATTAAATAAATATAAACATATTATCTTAAATATATCCAATACTTAAAATCTCATCTTAATAAATAGATAAAAAAAAAAAAATAAATATAAAATAAAATACCATAAATTGAGATTAAATATTATATAAAGATATAGGATATAAATTATGGAATAATATAAAATATATGTAACTATGAATCAAAAATATTATAAAAAACATAACCATAACTGTCATTTACCAAATCTTTTAAATATAGATGAAAATATCTGAGTTTTTTAGTTTATTGTAGCTCAAGACCACCCTATCCGTGAAAGATTTCTAAAAACATCATAATATACAAAAAGCTATATTAAATATGTAGATA
>SEYY01021733.1:105000-112500 GCA_009176605.1 Armadillidium nasatum
CACACACACAACAACACAAACATATATATATATATATATATATATATATATATTATATATATATATATATATATATATATATATATATATATATATATATATATATATATATATATATATATATATATTATAAACATATATATATTTAACACAACACACACACACACACACACACACACACATATATATATATATATATATATATATATATATATATATATATATATTATATATATATATATATATATATATATATATATAATATATATATATATATATATATATATATATATATATATATATATATATATATATATGGTTTTTGGAAAAGATATATACAGGTTAAAAAAAATTATTACTACGATTCTGTTTATATTAAGCTACCACTACGATATCTTATTCAAAGTTCTTCTGTTTCTAAAGTGTAGCAGATTATAAATGAATATAAAATTATAAATCATTATATAATTAAAAATAGTGACTGCTACGACTTTGCGACACTAAGTTTCATGAAGATGAAATTCATTAAAATGATATTTGAAAATTCAAACACTTTTTTTTTTTGGTAAGGAGATTTACCAAAATTTACCATGTGGTTAAATTTTGTTTTCATACTAAACCGCGGCTCATTATAGATCATATTTCTCAGTATTGATAAATCTGAAGCAGAGTGAAATCTTCAGTATGTAGGACGTATACAAGCATATTTCCGGAAGACCTTTGAAGATCACAAATCCTCTAAATGAAATCTAGCAATTTTCTTGAAAATCTCTTCGCCGAGCAGTTTGGGAGACAGGTTTTTCTTAAGATTTTCTCTTGCATTTTGAAGATATGCCGTTGATAGGTTTTTATTCCATCATTAGCTCGTGCCATCAGTGAAGGGTGATTGCGACCGAAGTGTTAAATTTTGTCAGTAGTACCTTAAGAAATGTGGTCAGGACATAATATTTTTTCAACTAGCTATGGTTGGTGTTATGAGACCACATTTAAATTATTACTCAGGTAATCTCCACAGTTGCAGCCACTGCAGAAATGAGAGCCCACATGTTACAGAGAAACGTCATGTTAATTTACCAGGAGTTATAGTGTGATGTGTGGAATGTCTGTGTTAAGCTTGATTAAACCATTCTTTCTTGACAGAACTGTAACGTGCTGATTATCCAAACCCGATTACAGAAATTCGTCATCTCCATACATTCGCCAGATGTTTGGGGATTGGAGAAACTTTTCTCCCTAGTATTGTGGAACATTTCCACCATTACTATCCCGATATTAAGGCTTACCTTAATGATGATCTTCCGAACAGAGAACTAAACTACGAGATAACATAGCATTTCTCTCGTTCTCCAGATTGTTTCTTATAGGGACGCCTAAAAGAGAATATTTATCACGCAAAATTCTCAACAACTGATAAAATAAAGACAGTAATCGCAAGAGAATGCACCCTAATTTCAAATGATCTGTTTTCTCTGCACGTTGTCAGTAGCGTCTATTCCCAGACCTTCTGTCAATTTGAACACATTTGATATTTTAACCTAATTCCATATCCGTACTCTACTCTTGATATCTACTCTTGATTTCAGTAACATATTCTACATTGCGTTAATGAATAATCAAAATTTATATGTTTCACGTACTTTTCCATTTAACTTTTGCCGGTAATTTTTCTTGATTCAACCACCGGTACCAATCAACCTTTGCCCCAGGACTAGGCACAACCTATTTATACCGGAATATGTGAATTGGTTTTGGAGCTTTGCCTTATATTTTCCAAAAACATTTAACTTGAAGGTGGTTCGGATAAAATAAGCGTGCAGAGATCCCAAGTTCTGTTGATTATATATATATAATATATATATATATATATATATATATATATATATATATATATATATATATATATATATATATATATATATATATATATATATATATATATATATATATATATATATATATATATATATATATATAATATATATATATATATATGGGTGTAAGGTGGACTTACGGATCAGAACCTTTTCCCCCCCCCTACCCCCCCATCGAAATTTCCGGGACTATAAACGTACTTTTAAAAGTGAAAGCCATAATATATATATATATATATATATATATATATATATATATATATATATATATATATATATATATATATATATATATATATATATATATATATATATATATATATATATATATATATATATATATAGGAAAATTAAAATTTAAATTTGATAAAAATATGTTTCGTTATGAAACTAATTTAAAAGTCTGGTTTCTTTCGCTCTTTTTATTGTCTGTAAGCGGAATTTGGAATGGGAATCAGCCGTAGGAATGGGAATCACCCGTAATGTAATTTAAACTTTGACACCAATTTTTAAAAAATAAAAAAGAAAAAAAAGGAAAAAAAAACCGGAGATCATTTATTTTAAATTATTATTATTATTATTATTATTATTATTATTATTATTATTATTATTATTATTATTATTATTATTATTATTATAGCATAGAGGAAAATGAAATTCACTGAATTAAAATGAGGTTAAGATATTATAGCGCGGGTTTCGTCTGCAGCTTTACTTAGACTATGTTCCGTAAGGAATTGGGTAGAGAAGAATAATCGGAAAATATATCGATACTAATATCGATACTTTTCAGTGTTTGTAAACGTACGAAAAACATAATATATATATATATATATATATATATATATATATATATATATATATATATATATATATATATATATATATATATATATATATATATATATATATATATATATATATATATATATATATATATCGGTATTCGTATATTCGAAGTATTCAGGATATCGAAAAATTTGTTGATATTCATATTCAGTAAAAAATGTTCGAATATTACAAATACTGTGATTAATTTAATTTTTTTTAATAAAATTTTTATTTAGTTTTTTATAACAAATGAAAAAAGAAATAAATAAAAACTAACAAATAAAATATTTAGTAACAAACACATACAGAAGCCAGACGGAAAACTAAGCACATTACGTCATACCTTTATAGGAACTTTTACCTTTATTTTTGCATGTCTTATCAGTTACCAAAAATTTTACCATAATTTTGAATCACCCTGTATATATATATATATATATATATATATATATATATATATATATATATATATATATATATATATATATATATATATATATATATATATATATATATATATATATATATATATATATATATATATATATATATATATATATATATATATACAGTTATTGAAAAGTGTGTGTAGAGGATGGGTTAAAATTGCTGGTGTTTCATAGACCTTCACAATAATGGCTAAAGTTTGAATTGTTGGAGTTGTTGAGATTCCGATCTTCGCTGGACTATTTTGGGCTGCCCTTCGGTTACCTGTGATAAAAATAAATATATCAGAGAGTATATATATATATATATATATATATATATATATATATATATATATATATATTATATATATATATATAATATATATATATATATATATATATATATATATATATATATATATATATTATATATATATATATATATATATATATATATATATATATATATATATATATATTTTTTTTTAGCTAGTGTAGTTATTGTAATATTATTTTGGTTTTGTTTGTTACCATTTTTTACGACCTTTTTTTGTAGGAAAGATTTGTACATTATTATTATTATTATTATTATTATTATTATTATTATTATTATTATTATTATTATTATAGATCTTGAAATGTATTCGTTACCCCAGCAGTTCATTTTAGTTAAAAACTAATATTTGATAAAAGGATTTTACTACATTTTAAAATAATTCTTTTTTTTTTTTCTAAAGAATATAGATTTGTAGGATAAGTAATTTTAAGTTTTTTTTTTTTTATTTATTTTTTTTTTCTTATTTTCGTTTTTTTTAAAATTTTTTATTTAAATTTTTTTTTTTTTTAAATATTGAGGGGAATTTTTGCATTTTTTTTTTTTTTTTTTTTTTTTTAACAAAAGAATTTTTTTTTTTTTTTTTTTTTTTTTTTTTTTTTTTTTTTTTTTTTTTTTTTTTTTTTTTAATATATAATAATAATAATAATAATAATAATAATAATAATAATAATAATAAATAATAACATAATAATAATAATAATAATAATAAATAATAAGCAACATGTTGAAAAATTTTTGATGAGGGGCTGAATTTGGAAATATATATTAAAAAAAAAAAAAATGTTTTTTTTTTTTTTTTTTGAATTTTGAACATTTGAACTTTATTTTTAAACATTCTCCTTACTTCTTTTCGTCATCAAACTCTGTCTTGTATAAAACACAGCTCAAATTTTATTACTTTTTTTTTTTTTTTTTTTTTAAGAAGATAAAAATGAAAGTTTTTAGAAACTAGAAACCAGGGAGAAAATTTGCGTAAAATTAGATTTTTAATTCAATTTGTCTTCCAAAAATTTATGTATTTCAATATTCATTTATTGTATATATATATATATATATATATATATATATATATATATATATATATATATATATATATATATATATATATATATATATATATATATATATATATATATATATATATATATATATATAATATATATATATATATATATATAAATTTATTTCTCTTTATAAATCCGATCTTAGATTGTAAGATGCCTTTATCTAAATAAATGATTTGAAAATAATAATAATAATTATTATATTATTATTATTATTATTATTATTATTATTATTATTATTATTATTAGAAGAAGAGTTTAGAACATATTGGTTGTTTTCCCCCTTTCCCTTCGATAACATGGGTTCATTTGTTATGCACATTGAATCAGTCTCTCCCCTAACTTTTCAATTATGACTTTTAAAATGTGTGTGTGTGTGTGTGTGTATCGTAATCTCTTGGATCTAAAAAAATTGAAGACGGAAATGGCTTCCGGGGGTTCGTAGGTTTTGTGGTGGCGGCGTCCTTTGCACATATTTTTTTTTTTTAGTCCTTCCTCAGGTAGTACGGAAGGGGAAGGATATTTTGGCTTATTGGTTTTCTCTCTCTGGAAAATCGCATTTTTGAAAAAAGGATACTTACCTCTTGTGTATATATATATATATATATTATATATATATATATATATATATATATATATATATATATATATATATATATATATATATATATATATATATATATATATATATATATATATATATATATATATATATATATCACTAACTATACTATACTATACCACAGTTGGGGAATACTAGAAATCTGGTAGTTAATGGCAGACTTGTCGATAAAAAGTTAAAAGTGTACAAGACAAAGGAAGTTGGGAATATAGATAAAGGAAGTGTGTTCCAGACTTTACATGTAATAAGATACATGTTAGATTGACCGTAGCGGTTAAGTCTGGGGTCAGAGAGTTGGAAGAGAGCCCTTATCAATGTGGAGGAGATATGCGACGTGAGAGCTCAAAAGAGCTGTGTCCGTTGTAATGGCGATAGTATAGAGAGAGAGTTAGAGCAAAAGAGTTTATAAGACGAAAAGCCCTAGACTCCACCATTTCAAAGAGAGCTGTATGTGTGGAACCAACCCTGATGAGTGAGGTGTTCTCCATACAGGGGCGAACAACACCCCTATAAAGAGCAAGCAACGAGAGTGGCGTAAAAAAAAGCATAAAGGCGCCTCAGAACACCCAACCTCTTAGAAGCTTGTTTAGGTAGAGAAATACTGTGATCCTTCCAGGAAAGATCACGAGAAAACGAAACACAGAAAATATTGAGGACAGATGAAGGTTTGAGTCAAGTGTTTTCGAAGAAGATGTCATAGCTATGTGGAAGTTTGTGTCGAATAGAAAGATGGAGGAATTGAGTTTTAAAGGTATTGAAACGACCATGTTTTTTCTGCCCTAATTTGAAATACGAGAAAGATCAGAGGTCGTTGCTCCAAGGGCACTCTTCTTGCGTCAATTAACTGCTGTTAACTTTTCAAAGTGAAAAGGGTAATGAAGGGTGGAGTCATCAGCATAGAAGTGGATAGGTGATGAAGTAATAGAGAGAACGCCATTAATGAAAATTAGAAAAAGAGTTGGGGATAGGACAGATCCCTGAGGAACACCACTCTTTATAGATTTAAATTTTAAAGGAAGGACGGTAGTAGTCTACAACAGCTGCATTATAACGACCAGAAAGGAAATCAGAGAGAATGATAGATCCTGAAACAGGGAAATTTAAAAATCAAAGCTTTGTGCCAGACTCTAGCTCCACAGCGAAAGATTCACCGAAACATTGAAGAGCGGAGGACCAAGAGTCAGAAAGAAGGGAAATAATATCACCAGCAGAGCGTTCTTTACGAAAGCCATACTAACGATCAGAAGAATTAAGATTAAGAAGAATTGAGGTGTTTTCAAATCTTCCTGTTAAGGATAGATTCGAAAATTTAAGAAATATCTGAGGTTAAAGAAATAGAACGATAGATAGAGGGCTGAGAGGGGTCCCCCTTTTTCGGCACAATCTGAATGAGCGCACGTTTCCAGAAGAAGGAAGGTTGAAGTAGAGTGACAGAGACGAAATGGTTTACCAAGCCAGAGTGCAAGATGATAAGCACAAGTTTTGAGGACCGTAAGAGGAATACCATCTGGATCACATGCCTTCTTAGTGATAAGCTCAGAGAGAGCAGAAATGACATCTTTAGAATAAATTACTATATATATATATATATATATATATATATATATATATATATATATATATATATATATATATATATATATATATATATATATATATATATATATATATATATATATATATATATATATATATATATATATATATATATATATATATATATATATAGAGAGAGAAAGAGATGCGACTGACTTTTTTTTTTTTTAAAAAAAGAAACATTTTAAGCGTATTTTATTTTCGCTGCATAATTGTGAAAGACCGTAATTAATGAGTAATAACTTGCATCCGAATGAAAGTTATTTATTGTTCAATGTTGTTTGGGGAATTTGTGTCAGAATCCTGAGAACTTAAATTTGAGTAATTTAGTCAATTCATTTATATCCTATACAAATGAGACATATATGTGTAAACTAATGAAAATTAAAAAAAAAGCAATATATATATATATATATATATATATATATATATATATATATATATATATATATATATATATATATATATATATATAATATATATATATATATATATATATATATATATATATATATATATATATACAAGCAAGTAGAAATTCGCAAGAGTTTAAAGCAACATCAGATTTAAGATCGTATGATTAATAAAAATTTTACCCAAGCCTCTTAACTATTAATTTCATAATATAGATAAAAGTGATTTTACTTGTCAAAAGAAAAATATTTCCTTAAAATAGTTTGCTTTTCCTTATAACGTATCTCATCTTAGTATTCCCTCGCATCGCCTCATAAATGCGATGGCAGAAAAAGAA
>SEYY01021733.1:125000-137500 GCA_009176605.1 Armadillidium nasatum
TATATATATATATATAATATATATATATATATATATATATATATATATATATATATATATATATATATATAATACTATATAAATAATATAAATATATATATATAATATTATATAATATTATAATATATATATATATATATATATATATATATATATATATATATATATATATATATATATATATATATATATATATATATATATATATATATATTATATATATTATATATATTATATATATATATATATATATATATATAATATATAATATTAATATAAATTAATATAAATAATATATATATATATATATATATATATATATATATATATATATATATATATATATATATATATATATATATATATATATATATATATATTATATATATATATATATATATTATACCGTAACTAATACGAAATCAACTAAAAACATAAATGTTCAAATGTTACTTAAAAGTACCAAAAACATATAATGGGAAAGAACTCGTAACAATTTTTTTTATTTTTAGTTTATTCATGTAACTATTTAGCTTCCATTTATTTAAATTTTGTACTTTTTAATTATTTCTTTCCGCTTTGATTTTGTCCTTTTTAAAAACAGAAAATAAAGAAAATATATTGAGTACATACATGTCAATGGAACATTTTTCTATGGGAGGCTTTGCTCCCCATACCCCCCGACCCCTGATTAGTGATGAAATATAATCGATATTTCATGAAAATCGAAATGGTTATGATATAATTAAAATGGGCCTAATTTTGGCAGGATTTTCGTGATATACATTTGTTTTCTCACATAATGCAAATTTTCAGATATTAATTAGTTAAATTTATTTATTTATTTATTATTTATTTATTTATTTTTGAATATACATTGATGTTACCTATTTGTATACAAAAAATGTACCTTATGGTTTGTATTCTTATATAATGAATGTAATTATTTTTCTTTACGAGATCGTTTGATTTTATGTTTCCCATTTTGAAAATTAACTTTTTTAAAAACTGCATCGTTTAAATTATTTTGATCAGCGAACGTTCTGAACACACCGATTGGTGACCGTCATATCTAATATGATAGTGTTATCGCAAACGATGCTTTGTGTCTAGCGGCAGCTGTGTAAACAAAAGTCAGAAAAAATCTCGGAAAGCGCCTGGTAGAAGTTTGAAGAAAGAAATAATAGGTATAAATAATCGTATACGGAGCGGATAATCTCTTTTTTTTTTTTTTTTTTTTTGGACGCGATTTGAAAAGGAATGAAAAAGAATTGTTCTTTTGTATTTTAGAGCTTCGCAAGAGGAAAAGTTTTCCCGTAAAATAAACAAAATAAGGATCGGAAACTCATATTTTCTAATCTTCTTCTTCTTCTTCTTCTTCTTCTTCTTCTTCTTCTTCTTCTTCCACCTACTTTGCGTTTCTTAAAATTTTCCTCTTTGTTTTTCTGACCATTTTTTTTTTCTTCTTTCCTTATCCGACCGAACCATCACTGATTAATATTTATAGTCATTCAAAAGAAAAGTAAAATAATGAATTATAAATGCGATAATTTCTTTGGCGAAAGCCACCGAAGGTCAAAAAACAATGAAAGAAACAAACAAACAAAAAAAAAATTTTTTTTTTAAAAAAAAAAAAAAAAAAAAAAAAATAGAAAATAGAAAAATTATTTTCGGTTTTGGTTAAATGCCAAAGAGATCATCCCGCTTTTTAGAAGAACTTTGGAAATTTTTTAATAAATTCTTAAACTTTTTAGCCTTGACTTAAAAATCATTGGCAAACTTTAGCTCTGAGGCTTAAAACTTTTCATATATATATATATATATATATATATATATATATATATATATATAATATATATATATATATATATATATATATATATATATATATATATATATATATATATATATATATATATATATATATATATATATATATAATATATATATATATAATTTAAAAAAAATGATTATTTTTGTGTAATTTTTCTTCTTTCTTTCTAATATTTCGGTAGTTAAGTGTTAACAAACTATCCCATTTGGTCAGCTTGAAGCGGTGGAGATTTGTCCAAAACGTGCTTTTGTTATTAAAAGGTTTTACCAAAGCAAGTTCAACTTTAAGACGCCGTTTTTAAATCTCACTTCATAGCTGTTTAACTTTGAAGAAAATGACTGTATTCATTAAAAGCCAAGAATGAAATAACAGAATCGTTCGTGTACCTTATAACATTGCTTGCTTAAACTCTGTACCACCAAAAATCCAAGTCTCTTTTGCTCTTAAACTCTGTACCACCAAAAATCCAAGTTTCTGTTGCGGTTAAACTCTGTACCACCAAAATTCCAAGTTTCAGTTGCTCTTAAAAAGTCTGTACCACCAAAAATCCAAGTTTCTGTTGCGTTGCATGTTGTTGCAATATTATTTTAGGGCCTACATTTCATCTTTAAGACTCAAAGTTACTTTAAAAAAAAAAAAATTCCGATCTGAAGCGGACGTGCATTATGCAAAGATAAAAAAGAAATCGCGAACTTTTAAGTCTTTAAATATTATAGTTGATAAAACGAACTATACCCTAATGGGAGTCGTTTATACTAGTTTTACCTTTTTTACAACAAGAATTTGACTGTTGTCTTCCGTACATGTAAAGCTTCCAGATATGTTCCTATTAGTTTGGCTTCCAGCATAAAGTTTTGTTTTCTGAAACAGTTTCTTGTAGAATCTTTATCTTCTTTCTTTAGCTGATAAAAAGAAAGATTCAGTTTTACTGAACCTGCTTCATAGTTTTTTGTGCTTCCAATATTAGATATTTTTTAATCCTAGAATAGGTTGTTCTCTTTCCTGTTGCAAATTTGGGTTGTTTGTATTGGATGAAAATCACCCATCGTTAATCACGCAGTTGCCATTCTTTGGGTAAAGATTTTTGATTTTTTTTTTTTTTTTAAAATTTTGTTTTTATTCCTGTATTTCAATCCTTCCCTTTAACACTGAAAGGTTTAAAAATATAGCAATGAAAATATTTATTAAAAAAAAAAAAAAAAAAAAAAAAACAAACAACAACAAACATTAATTATATCATGTCTCGATTAAAAACCATTTTTGCCACTTTTGCCTTGGTGATTTTCACCCAGACCAAACCACTCTCGGGTTAAAAATTCTTGCAATACTTAATAAATAATTCACGCTTTTACGACTTTTGGCTATAGGACTTACAGACACCTAAGGAATTTCTACAGAACCCGTAGATCTTTATTAGGACTTACAAGACACCTAAGGAATTTCTACAGAACCCGTAGATCTTTATTAGGACTTACAGACACCTAAGGAATTTCTACAGGACCCGTAGATCTTTATTAGGACTTGCAGACGCCTAAGGAATTTCTACAGGACCCGTAGATCTTTATTAGGACTTACAGACACCTAAGGAATTTCTACAGAACCCGTAG
The DNA here is from genome assembly GCA_009176605.1 of Armadillidium nasatum. Classification (NCBI taxonomy): domain Eukaryota; kingdom Metazoa; phylum Arthropoda; class Malacostraca; order Isopoda; family Armadillidiidae; genus Armadillidium; species Armadillidium nasatum. Next base: position 128,442 of record SEYY01021733.1, read on the forward strand.
ATCTTTATTAGGACTTAAAGACACCTAAGGAATTTCTACAGGACCCGTAGATCTTTATTAGGACTTACAAGACACCTAAGGAATTTCTACAGAACCCGTAGATCTTTATTAGGACTTACAAACACCTAAGGAATTTCTACAGAACCCGTAAATCTTTATTAGAACTTACAGACACCTAAGGAATTTCTACAGAACCCGTAGATTTTTATTGCTACAGAGAATTCCTTAATAAGAAATCTCTTCTCCCTTATTAATTATGCAATTCTGTTAATAAATTTAATATTAATAAATATTAAATTTAAGGGGGATTCTATGTATTCTATACTAGCAATAAGATTTATTAACAGTTTACTTACTTATTCTTTCGTTTGGTTTTAAATTGACCACCCTGTATAAAGATTAAAACAGGAACTGTGGAACCGGAGTCTAGAACCCCGAATCGGAATCGGAACTAGAGCTAGAGTAGGAATCTGATTATAGAATACAAGTAAAAAGTATTTTAATATATATATATATATATATATATATATATATATATATATATATATATATATATATATATATATATATATATATATATATATATATATATATATATATATATATATAGCGTAGTTCTTTTTAATTTCAGAAAATCGTGATCGAAAAGAAAGAAGACTCAAAAAGAATGAATTCCGTCACTGGTGTTCCATTTTTAAAATCTTCTTCGTCTTCGATGTCTTCATCAACGAAGAAGCGTAAAAGAAGATCTTTGTGGACGTTTCGTTTACCGACGACAATGACGTTTTGTCGAATCGGTCCGTCGATGATGAGCCTTTTGCTTTTGTCGATTTTCGATCTTTTTACGTTGAAAGTGGCGGCTAATCTCGACCGATGCCTCTTCAAAACCAATTGTGTCCTCGACGAAAAGGTCAGTCATACACTTTCATATATATATATATATATATATATATATATATATATATATATATATATATATATATATATATATATATATATATATATATATATATATATATATATATATATATATATATATATATATATATATATATATATAACCGTAAAAAAACCTATTTCAGTTAAAACCCGATTTTCCTAGGAAAAACTAGTTTTAACTATCTCTTTTAGGTTAGGTTAGGTTATTTAGGTTATATTTAGTTAACTGGATAGGTAAATAATAGTTTTTCCTAGGAATATCGGTTTTTTATAATATATATATATATATATATATATATATATATATATATATATATTATATATATAATATATATATATATATATATATATATATATATATATATATATATATATATATATATATATATATATATATATTGCTGTAACTACAACTCATGTGCGGTGGCCTAATTAGAGGTCAGTAAATAATTTTTTGGTGTAGTCTGTGATTAAGGATGTTTATATTGTTTACGAGAGAGACGATAAAACCTTTGGAAAAGATATGGAAGTTGGATAGTTTTTAAAAGGGTGGATTTGTTGGAGTTGAATTTTCCATGGTTTAGGAAACCTCATAGAAACAAAAACGACCCTTTATAGCCTTGAGGAAAAGTATTTTTTTATTAAGACTCAGATAGTAGAAGAAAGAAAGAAACCCTTCAAAACAAGTAAAGATGCCATCAAGATTGCTTGTTTTTCTAACGTTCGTAGACATTAAGATTTCATATGCCTTTGATCACAAGTTAAAAAAATAAAAAATAACGCAAAGACGAGACTTGAGATTAAGAGGAAGATTTCCAGATGTTGTTCAGGGTCGAATTAAATGAAAATTGGGATGCAGAAGAAATTATTCTTCTCCGCATGAATGATAACTACAGATTCAGCAAAGCGAATACATAAATTGTAGGTTTACAGGTAATTATTAGCGATGTGGATAAGAGGCTAGGAATTATCCATCTAAACACTTTATTTAGTTAAATAATTAAGTAGAAAATACATTTAAAAAATAAAATTAAAATATTTGTATTTCTCTTTTGCAAATTTATAGTTTTTTTTTTTTTTTTTTTTTTTTTAATTTTTTTTTTTTTTTTTTTTTTTTTTTTTTTTTTTTTTTTTTTTATTTTTTTTTATATATATATATATATATATATATATATATATATATATATATATATATATATATATATATATATATATATATATATATATATATATATATATATATATATATATATATATATATATATATATATATATATATATATATATATATATATATATATATATATATATATATATATATATATATATATATATATATATATCAGGAATTGAATGTGGCCTGCAGCGGAGATGTTTTTGATCAAGTTCCTTTATGTCTAAGTCCGAGGTTGCTTCGACTATCTCTGCACAAGACAATGATTCACACGGTCTATTTGGCTTCCTTTATACACTACGAAGATTTAAAATATGTCAACTTAAGGTAAAGATAAATGAACTTCCATTGTTTTTATTGAAAAATAAATATCTACATCTACATCAGCATCTCTCTGGAAGGGGTTTCACCCTGTCAGTGGGATCAGCAGCTTTCTCCATCTGCTCTTAAAAGTCCCCTACTAGAAGGGCTCTAAAGATCATATCTTTCGGTCTTGTTGGTTTCAGTGTATCAGTCCTTGAGCTTTATTTAAACTCAGAGGTAGGATTTTCACCCTTTCAGTGGGACTAGCACTGTCTCCATCTAACCTTTAAACACTTTTTCAGAGACCTTCAGAAGATACTTCTCTGAGGTATGGTTTCCCATGCTGGACCTGGAGTTGTTGCAAGCAATAACATAAAAGATAATAATCAGTAATTGCAGGACCGGGTTGCTAGTCCTGTCGCCCTTGCTCTTCTCGTATGATTCAATCCTGTCGCCCTTGCTCTTTGCTCTTCTCGTATGATCCAATCCTGTCGCCCTTGATCTTCGCTCTTCTCGTATGATCCAATCCTGTATCCCTTGTTCTTCGCTTTTCTCGTATGATCCAATCCTGTCGCCCATGCTCTTCTCGTACGATCCAATCTTGCCCCCCTTGTTTTTCGCTTTTCTCATATGATCCAATCCTGTCACCCTTGCTCTTCGCTCTTGTCGTATGATTCAATCCTGTCGCCCTTGCTCTCCGCTCTTCTCGTATGATCCAATCTTCTGTATCGATCCTCTTGTCCCTTGCTCTCGCTTTTCTCGTATGATCCAATCCTGTCGCCCTTGTTCTTCACTCTTCTCTTATGATCCAATCCTGTCGCCTATCCAAACTCAAAAAATATATATATTTATTGTAATTTTTACTCTTAGAAACGTTTCGTCTTGTATTTTTTGGTTTTTAAAATATTGAGTAAAAGTAAAGAAAAGTTTAATATATTATTGGTATTTTATCAACTATAAAATTGAGGAGTAACAAAATTTATTGGTAGAGTTCTTTTTTCTTTTTTTTTTTAAATTTTAATTTCAATTTCAATTTGTTTTGTTTTTTATTTTATTTATTATATATTTATAAATTATTTAAAAATACAAATTCACTCTTTTACTATTTCCCAAAACTATGTTAAATAAAAATGAACATAAAAATGAACATAAAAATGAACATAGTTTAGCTTCATGAACATCCTCAGCTAGTTGTTTGAAGAATTTAACACAGACATCATATTTTGATTTTATTACTATTTGTTCAAAAAAATGATTATATATGATAAATGGTGAATCATATATAAACCTCGTAACAATATCCTGAGTTTAAATTTTTTCTTACTGAATTATCATAAATCTTTTGTCTTTAAAATGTTTAAATTCTAACAATTTGCTGAGTTTTAACAGTGAGTAAATTTTTATATCCTTTTTGGGTTAATTTCTTATTATTACTGAATAAATATAAAATCTATTCAGTCTAGGTTAATGTCTAACAATGTCTTTTATTATTAGGGTAAATTGTACAACCTTCATGTTTAATTTCTTGAATAAGCGTTAAATCTACTGAGTCCTAAACGTGTAATTTCTATTAATACCTTTGAATTTTGACAGTGATTTATAAGAGTAATAATCTGAATTTTGACAGTGATTTATAAGAGTAATAATCTTTACATCCTTTTTAGGTTAATTTCTACTTATTCAACAACAAAAAAAAATCTAATAGGTCTTATAAGTTTGATTTTTAACAGTACGCTGAGTTTTGATAAGAGTGAGTTTTATATTCTTGTAGGTTAATTTCTACTTGGGGTCTTATAGGTTTATTTTAATTTTTAACAATACACTGAGTTTTGACAGTGATTTATAAGAGTAATGTAGATTGAATTTCTACTTATTGAATAAATATAAATCTATTTGACCTTAGAAATTTAAATTCTAACAAAATGATTATTTTTACAGCCATAGTCCGGTTAGTGTTATTGAGAAGAAGGCCTTCGAATCCCAAGATAAATTAGAGGAGTTGTATTTAAATGACAACAAAATAAGTTACTTGGATTCGGAAATATTTTTGGGACTGAAAAATCTGCACGTAAGATATATATATATATATATATATATATATATATATATATATATATATATATATATATATATATATATATATATATATATATATATATATATATATATATATATATATATATATATATATATATATATATATATATAATATATATATATATATATATATATATATATATATATATATATATATATATATATATATATAATATATATATATATATATATATATATATATATATATATAATATATATTACATTTTTTAATTGCATTTTTTTGGGGGGGGGAGGGGTTTCTAAACTTAGCTGGCAAAACCAGACCTAACCTTACAAGTGCTAACCTTATATATTCACCGAGCAGTAGCTAAATATAAATTTTAAAAAAAAATTATTTGAATGAAAAATAAAATTAATTGAACTAATAATTATGATTCTCAAACTCCAATATAATAATTATAATAACCTGTTATCTGTTGAAACTATATTTTATTATTATTATTATTATTACGTGTGATAAGCATCCTTCTCATTCAAATTTGCCTCTATTTTTCACTAGTTTTCTTTTTGTTTCAGGTGTTGTCCCTTCGAGGCAACCTTTTGGAAGAAGTACCTGACGGTGTGTTTCAACAGATGCCTCGTTTGGAGCAATTAGATCTATCTCACAATCGTATTACAACGATTGGAAATGAGATGCTACGCGGCCTTCCAAGACTAACCGTTCTGCTACTTTCTCAGAATCGATTAAAAACTATTCCCTCAACCACCCTCGTTCAAGTACCTCATCTGGCGGAATTCTCTATCGGAGGAAACAATTTTAAAGCAGTTAACAAAAAGGATTTTGAAGCCCTCAGATCTTTAACTTTCCTCGATTTATCTGGGACTGACTTTTCGAATGGGATTGAAAGCATTTCTTTCGAGTATATTGCTGACTTGCGTTCATTGAAGTTAAATGATTGTAGTTTGAAAGAGGTACCTACGGCTGCTTTATCTAAACTTGGTGAACTTGAAGAACTTGAATTAAATAGGAACTTTTTAGTTGATATTCCAAAAGGAGCGTTTAGTGCAAATCGCAGACTTAAAATTTTAAGAATTTCTGGAAATCCAAATTTAGAAAGAATTTCACCAGGTTCCCTTCGCGACAATCTTAACTTGGTTCAAGTGGATTTTTCTCGCAATCGTCATCTTACATTTCTCCCTCCAGATGACTTCCGTTTCCTAACAAGTTTGTCTACTCTCGACTTGCATGGAGATAACTTAAATTACATTCCTCAAGATGCCGTTTCATGGAGCGACATTCCTACGTGGTATTTACATGATAATCCGATAACTTGCAATTGCTCTTCCGCATGGTTGCGCAAGATGCTTATCAGTCGAAATCAAAGTACATCTTCAACATTACGTTGTGCAGAACCACAAGCCCTTCAAGGCATTCCTCTTTCATCGACAGAATTAAGCGATTTGTTCTGTGGTTTGGATGCTGCAACTCAAGGAGTTGTAATAGCCCTCTCCGTTTGTGGTTTGCTGTTGGTCTTAGCTAGTGTAGCATTTTTCTTGTTATACTTGAATAGAGGATCTTGCGTCCGACAGTTGTTAAAAGGACAGAAATGGAGTAGAGCTTCAAGAAGCGCCAGTCGCTCGTACGACAGTGAATATCCGTGCATCAAACCAGTTCCGGTGACGGAGCTTTAGCAACTCGCGTTCTCACAGACAAATGGCTTTGTTCCATTGTCTGTGAATCCACATTTAGAAGACATGGAAAACCCATCTGCAACTCCTCATTGGGGCTATTGGGATTCTAGTTTCCACTGAAGAAGTCACTCCAAGTCGCTCCAACTTGTTCTTTGGAACTTGTAAGAGATGAAATGCCAAAGTTTAACCAATGATAATAAACAAAGAAGCATTTAAGCATTGAAAATGAGGTAATCTTGTAAAGAATCAATCTAAAATGAGAGAAAGGAGGAGACATTGTTCCACTCCCCTTTTGGTGGAAAATTTAGTCCTTTTATTATTATTATTGTATTAAAGTATAGAAATATGTTAACAATGATTAACGTGTACATTACAGTCAAGTTTTTTTTTTTCATAGAGATGAGGAATGTACACAATTTTACGCCCGTCAAATGAACGAAACACTTTTTATTATTTTTTTTTTTTTTTTTTTTTTTTTTTTTTTTTTTTTAGTGTCTAGACTAACTTTAATTTTTCATACATAGGTTAAAAAAAAAAAAAAAAAAAAATTTTATGGAATTTTAAATAAAAAATATTCATTGTCATATTTATTCCGTGTCTTCCACATCTAGATCTACTTATGCATTATTGAAAGCTATAAACTCAAGCTTTGACTATCCAAATTATTACTTTGTTATAAGGGCTTTCCTACAGTAATCTAGTCTTAATTTTTTTTGAGTATGTACGAGTATTGGCATTTTTTCAATGAATTTTGTTCAGTGTTTCTATTTATTATTATTATTATTATTATTATTATTATTATTATTATTATTATTATTATTAACATTTAAATGTTGATGATCTGTGATAGTTTGGAAATCACTTTCTTCATTCTTTAATAGTAGAATGTAGTTAAAAATAGTTTTTACATTATAGTAGTCAATATTTCTCGCACTTTTTATTATTATTATTATTACCATATAATTATTAAATAATTATAATAATAATAATTATTATTATTAGCTATAAAGTTTTTTAAAATGGTTGTGAAAAAGGTGTAAAAATTTTTGCTAGTAATTATATTTTAAAACTATATATATATATATATTTCTTCTTTTTTTCAGAGTACATTAGTGCATATTTTTATCATTGATATAATATATAGGAAAACATATCTTTGAATTTAATGGCAGATAATTGTTTCGTTTCATTAGAAATACTGCCTTAAAATTGTATATATATATATATATATATATATATATATATATATATATATATATATATATATATATATATATATATATATATATATATATATATATATATATATATATATATATATATATATATATATATATATATATATATATATATATATATATATATATATATATATATATATATATATGAAAAAAAGAGAGAGAGAAAGAGTTTAGAAGCCATTTTAATAGTTTTTGTTTGTTTGTTTATTAGTATTTTTTTTTTTTTTTTTTTTTTTTTGCCAACTTGCCAAAGAAAAATAGTTTGTAAACAGTTAATTAGGTTTCTCTTAACGCGAGTTTGTTGCAATTTGCTCTCGCGTGAGGGCCACCACTTTGCTCTTTATGCAATTAGAATAGGTCGTGAAAACCTGTAATTTTGAGAAGTGACTATGATGAAGGTATCCCGTTTTCATTTTGGAATTTTTTCATTTTAATAAATGGGGTAAAAAAAAAAAAAAAAAAGTTAGAAAATTAAATGAGGCTTATTTTAGTTTTTAGTTCGATTTAAGGTTTTTTTTTTTTCTTTTTTCTTTCTCGTTCAATGCATTCCCGCATTATATTTTCATTTTTTTTTTAATTCATAAGCATTTGTTTCATTCCTTAACGTACTGTTGTATATATATATATATATATTATATATATATATATATATATATATATATATATATATATATATATATATATATATATATATATATATATATATATATATATATATATATATATATATATATATATATATATATATATATATATATATATATATATATATATATATATATATATATAGGGAACTAGATCGAATGGACTAAAAATCGAATCCGATTTCGTTGGGTTAAGACAAACAGAAGTTCAGTTTGGTTAGATCATTTTATGCAAATTTTTATTACCGCTTAATCGATACGAAAAATATCGATACTCCATTTATTAGGCCAGGTTAATGTAAATTCATTATGGATTAATCAATTTTTTTTAAATATCGATATTCCATTCTGCACAGTTCTCCCCAAATTATATATTTAAAATTAGGTAAAGTTGTCAATTTTATTATCTATTAATCGATACGAAAATTTCGATATTTCATTCAATCCAGTTCACCCCAACTATACATTTAAACAGTTTTTGTAATCATTTTATTTATATATATAATATATATATATATATATATATATATATATATATATATATATATATATATATATATATATATATATATATATATAATATTATATATTTTTATATATTATAAAAAATAAAAAAATATTTATTTAAAAAATTTATATTAAAACAATAAACTTATCATTCAAAATCAACAGAAGTATTAAAATACTATATAAAAATAATAAATTTACCATATATATATATATATATATATATATATATATATATATATATATATATATATATATATATATATATATATATATATATATATATATATATATATATATATATATATATATATTATACAACATATCATCTTTAATTACCCACAATAATTTTCATCGTAAACTGGCATTGAACAATAGTTTTTGCCTATAATTACTTAAGAAATATTATTATTATTATTATTATTATTATTATTATTATTATTATTATTATTATTATTATTATTATTATTATTATTATTACACTTTATGCAATGTATACTG
>SEYY01021733.1:142500-155000 GCA_009176605.1 Armadillidium nasatum
TAAAGAAGTTGTTGAGACTACTGGGGTTAGTTGCGACTATTGTAAGTCATAGACATTTCTTCTTTCCACTGCTGGATCTTAAATTTGCCTTGATTAGGATCTGATAGAGCAATGGGAGCCTAATCTTACAATATGAAAAGTTCCCTTTTGAAAAATATGAAACGATTCAAGATAGAAATCGTATGCAGTACCGTACATGAAGATGCTCTAAAATAAAAAATTTCATCTTAATCAGGTTCTACATCCATGAAGGAATGCAGACTGTAGCTTTGATTGTGTATTGTCTAACTGGTTTATTAATTTTAAATTTTTTTTTAATCACAGAATCACAGAATTCTCCATAGAAATCAAATTTCTTCCCTCCTTTCATGCGTGAGTGATAAAATTTATCGCTGTACGAAATCGCAAAGGTATTTGAAGCTCGCCAACACTAAATGCAAAAGGGGGTAAACGAATAATCAACATACTGGAACAATAGTTTTTAAGTAGTTTATAGAAGTTGTATTAATTCATTTACTTAACTGAGAAAAATCTTATATTATATATATATATTATATATATATATATATATATATAATATATATATATATATATATATATATATATATATATATATATATATATATATATTATTATATAATATAATATATATATATATATATATATATATATATATATATATATATATATATATATATATATATATATATATATATATATATATATATATATCCTGAGAAGTATATAACGCAATATAGTTAAACTTACTCTACTGTAGATGGGTCTTTTTTTTTTTTTTTTTTTAAACTTATCTTACAGAGTCCAAGTGCTTTCAATTTTGTTGTAACAGAATTTTAAAAATTGTAAAGAAAACTCTTAAGAAGTGACCAGTTATTACACAAATTTCAATTACATGTTTCAAATTCATACTAATGTGAAGAAAAAAATATACAACGAGACCCGAAAAATTACAACCTCATATCACATGAGATATGACAAATTAAGTCCAAAATTATAGATTTAAAATATCGATATTCTTCCAAAAAAACATCGATATGCTGTAGTGACTACCTCAAGGTATGCCTACTTTGATTTTTATTTATATCGAACAATGTCCTCAGAAACCAGCCTAACCAAACTATACCTTTCTGTGACGATCATAGAATATAAGATTTTTTCAACACAGTTCTATCAGAAATTTTTCTAAAACTTCGGTTCTGGCTGATAATGGCCGAAAAGCAATATGTCCAGAATTTTCTATTACCTGTGACATTTAAAATAGAATGTAGATTTCGCATACTGTTGATGACCTGCTTTCCAAGCAGCTAAAACCAGAATATCCGCTCTGGTTCAATAAAGCTTTAGCAATCACCAAGGAGAGGGCTCATAAATAACCGACAGACTCCTAGAATAGTCTGTTCTTCTGCAAAACCTCTTTGAAGTAGTAAGTGTAGTAGTGTATGCCGTCTTGTTGACTGCACCATATTGCATTCTAAAAACACTTCTGTAATCTCGTTTTAAGGTTCTGTAAAGGAAAAATTTCCAGCGATGTTTTCAGATTACAGACCCCTAGGGATTTGAAAGTCTAAGGGCATATGAGAAAGGTTAGAAAATGTAGAGCTATATATGTCAACTATGTTTAGTTTTTTTGAGATTTTCACGGATTATATAAATCTGAAGACTACACAAATCAGAAGGTATATTCAAATAAAATCTTCTTAAGTGTAAGAAGAAAGATATAAAGCATATTATAGAGAATAGTCACATTTTGAACCTCAGTCCTATTCTTCCTGGTTATTTGGTATCATTTCTTATAAGTTAAAATGCTTTAGGTAGCAAAAATTGATGAGTTGCTCGCTACAAATATTGGTCTTGTTAACTTGAAAACTACCAACATGTAATTGTAAGGAAAGCTAGTGATATCATATTTTATAAGTTTTTCTGACAGATAAATAGAGATTTTAAAAAAGCAAATGTTTTTCAAAAAATTCATACTTTTTCCCCCTGCTTTTCCTATCTTCAAAACAAAATTTCAACTTGTTTCTCTTCCGAAAATGTCCGATAAGAAATAATTTAATCAAAAGGGTCAACTACACTCCGGAAAAGAAAAATAGTTTGAAGCCTTAATATTCTCTAATGGATAAATTGAGGAAATATAGGAATACAATTTCGATTGCTATTGAAAGAGAACATGAAAAATAAAAGACAGAAAGAAGCCACCTGGGTCTTTCGAGACTGTTCTCAGTCCAAGTAAAGAATTAATATACTTACTCAATATATAACCCAGGGTACACAAGCATAATTACCAATTGCACCCAAAGGTTCGTCAACTCTACAATTCCAAAAGGAAAAGCCAACACATGCATTAACAGATTCATTATTACCTTTAACATAAAAAAAGTACTACACTACACCTCCACCAATAATTCCCCCCAAGGTGTTATAAAATTAATTAATTAGTCTTTCATTTTCCTGAAAGGTGTCCCCATAAAAAGCCTCATTAACCCATGCTTGAGTAATGAAAATATCTAAATATTCTCCTCTATAATGTAATTAATATGCTCATTTTTTATTTCTAAGACTCTGAGCATTGTGAAGAAGCATTTGATAATCAACATATTTTACTTGTTACAATATTATTATTCATATTAACTGTTGCCATCATTACAACCAGAATTGCTAATTAGTTTTCTATTTATACCACCACAACCAGCGGTACCTAGAATAAGCTTTCACCCCTAACCTTACCTAGTTTCCCTACAGAAAAGTCTCCAAACTGGCACTAATAAGCTCTACTCCCTTTCGACTGAAATGAATTTCATCTCTTACAAAATTTTCGTGTCTAAAAATTCATCCCGAAATCCAAAAACCTAATATTTGCCGAATGCATAATTTCCTAACTCGTTCGTTCATACATAAAACTCTGCTTCCCCATTCAACCTAGGTAATAACCTTGACATGTATATTCTAACACTTACTTTCATTCTTTGAATTAACTCCTTATAAGTTTGTATTAGTTCCTTTATCATTTTTTCATTGCTAACAGGTTCAATTTTTTTTAAAATAAATACTTTTAAGATAAACAGAGTTAGGCAGACTACCGTGACATAAAGGTGCTTGAAGGTGTAGTTTCGACCTCCTTCATGCGGATCCTAAGTAGTTTCTTTCAATCTACACCAATTCATGTGGCGTATAGATTTAAAAAAAATAAATAAAATAAAAAAATTCGCAGCATAATTACTAGTAACAATCTAACATTACATTGTAACTTGACCCAATTTATTTGAAAATCTGCTTGCAACTACCTATGTTTATATATAAATACAATTGCGATTGTCAGTATTTGAATGTAAATACAATCTCAGTAGACTTAAGGAACGAAATCCGACCAAGTTTTAAGTTATTCTAACAAGAATACTTCTTGGAGAGGTTTCCTTTGCTATATATTTTAGTTTTCAAAAAAAGATTTTCAAAGCATATAAGGTAACATAATTTCATTCAGTTTTTGGCACTACAGTACTCAACCGTTTTCAGAAACTACAATTATGATTTTAAACTATTTAGATTTTATTCTATACTTTTAAGAGACTATTTAGTTCTAACAAATAACTTAGCAATATTAGAAATATAGACAATTACCCTTCTACCATCTTTTATAAGTTTCATTCTTATGCTAGAACAATCCATGAAAGTAAAAAAATTAACCAATTGCAAGAATTTACAAAGCAAACTTATGAATAGTTTAACAATATTAAGAAGGCTTCACAAGAAAAAAACAATTTTATCGACTCCTTTAAAGAAATCACGATCTTTTATTACGCTTGTTTATATTAAACAATTCCAATTTTGTTTTTACAAATTTTAGTACTGCGATGAATACATAATTTCTAGGAATCTAAAACAACACAAGAAAATTAAATTTTCCTTTAATCTTTCTTCTCAAGATCTCTATCGAAGGTGTATTCCCCAAGTCCACCTGGTCCAGCTCTCTTTAACTGAGTGATGTAATCGCTCAGCTTCTTTAATAGCCTCAACCTGTTCTTCCAAATAATGTTCCTCCAGGAAATTTGTAAGATGGGGATCGCCGCAACTGTCTCCCTTCTTATGAAGATCCAGGAGGGACTGAAATAAATGGGAGTGTAAGCAAGCTTGTATTCACAACACTTAGAGCTATGTCTAATTTTTCTTTGAGTAAAGTATATGCTTCACCATATACCACCATATAACACTGGTACGTTATTTACTTCATTAATTTGATGAAAAACAAGAATTATCAAGAGTGCAGAAAGTTTTTCTCCACTTTTAAAGTAAAGTAAATACAGAGTGAAGAATAGAAAAATGAATGAATTTATTAATTGAAATAAAAATCAATACACATTAAGTCAGCGTGGCAAGTCACCTGATAAATATATGATTATAGTTATTTGTGCATTTATTATATTTATTATTTAACTGTAGTGTTGATGTGTGGGGATCTGGAACCGGTCTCAGTCTACTTGTGGACGAAGCGTGTTAAAATGACACAGAAGTCGTATCTAATATTAATGAAAACTTTTTTATATAGTACATTGAACCTAAATTTGTCAAGCATTTTGAAAAACCTTGAGCATGCTTATTCAACTAAAACCAGCATTTATTTTTATTATATATATATATATATATATATATATATATATATATATATATATATATATATATATATTATATATATATATATATATATATATATATATATATATATATATATATATATATATATATATATATAATAAAATAAAAAAAAAAAAAAAAAAAAAAAAAAAAAAAAAAAAAAAAAAAAAAAAAAAAAAAAAAAATTAAAAATTAAAATTTAAGCAATTGATAAAAACAAATTAAAATTTAAAATAATACATAATTACAATAAAGTGCAATGCAAAGGATTTTAGATATTTAGCAAGCAAGTGAATTTAAAACGTTTCAAGTGAGATAGTCTTTTAATATTTACACTTTGACATTTACTAATATAAATATTTTTGCAATGATATTACGATCTTTAGTTTTAATACTAAAAATTACTAATTGACACTAAATATCCAACTAAATAAAAAATCTTTTCCTCCAATAATTTAAACCTCAGATTTTGCACACACATACATTACATAGTCCTATATTACAAATATATTACATACATATTTTTTATAGCTTTGGGGAATAAAAATTCGCTTTCAAATTTATTTAATTAATAAAAATAACTAATAAATTATTCTTTGTATTAAAACTGCTTTCAATTTTGATTAAAAAAAAAAAATAGTTAAAGAAATTTTTGCTATATATATATATATATATATATATATATATATATATATATATATATATATATATATATATATATATATATATATATATATATATATATATATATATATATATATATATATATATATATATATATATATATATATATATATATATATATATATATATATATATAATATATAATATATATATATATATATATATATATATATATATATATATATATATATATATATATATATATATATATATATATATATATATATATATATATATATATATATATATTATATATATATATATATATACCTAGGGCTGAAACGCCAGAGTACGAGCTAAACGATTTTAAAATTGTGGGGCTTGGGCAAGTATTTTTATTTTAAAATAGCGCGTTAAAAAAAAAATAAAAAATAAAAAAAAAAAACAAAAAATTTTTTTACTAGATTCGACTAGTTTTAACAAACATTTTCAAAGTTCTTAAAATTGTGTGTTAAAAATTTTTTATTATATCTTTCGTATGCAAAAATATTAATCCAATCATAAAAAGGAAAAGCAATATCCTCCCCCATTCCCCAACCCACCATTCACGTCTAAATCCCCCCCACATGTTTGTTTTCCTCCCTTCACTCCTCACCCCCCAACCTCCTTTCTTCTTGTCTCCTTTAAAGGTCATTTATTCTTTATGACGTCATGGAAATCGAGCAAATATAAATTAACAGTAATAAACTTTACAATTATCATTAAAATATGTTTTTCAAAAATATAATATTAATTTTTATTATTTTATTATATTTATTAAACAAACTCATTATATAAATGAGAAAAATAAATACACACAAAAAGTAAAACAAATCCAAAACCGGATATTTTTTTTTTGATATATTAGGACAAACTTGCAACAAAACTGTTTTTACACTAATGTTGTAAGTACCAGTATTAGAAAGTACTACTCAAATATTAAATATATCACTGCAATTTGCAAGTTTAAGCATATTTAATTAATATCTACATCCCTACAAAATACAGCATGCAATTATCTTATATAACCAGGTTTGCAAAAGTAACTTTCTCTTTTCCACAACTCAAAGATGACACTATGCATTGTTAATTGATACAACATAATAATAATAATGATGATATTAATAAATAAATAAATAATAATAATATTTCAATAATATTTAAATGATTCTAACCTAGTAGTAAAAATCAAAGCAAGAAAAACTTTATAAAAATATTAATGACAAAACTAATATTTAGTATTTTTAAATATAAATGAATGGTTATGGTTGCTTTAAGAACAAAATTTTACTTATACAGTAATAAATAAATTCTACTACAAAAACTTCTATATTTATTACCTGGTTTACTTGCTTCTCCAAACTCAGAGCTGCTTCAAGCCCATTAAGGGCAGTTCCCCATTCTTGCATTGGCTGGAGCTTCAATAGGCTGAAGGACAATTTTGCCGCCTCTTTTATTTTGGTACTAAAAATATATATATATATATATATATATATATATATATATATATATATATATATATATATATATATATATATATATATATATATATATATATATATATATATATATATATATATATATATATATATATATATATATATATATATATATATATATATAAATATCGATGAAAAAAATAAATATATAAATAAATATTATAATGGAAAAATTAATTTTCATGTCTTGTACCTCCAAAAGTTTCATGGCATGTTCACGTTCTTCACCGCTTGCCTTTTTGAAAAATTTGCCAATTCCTGGAAGGGAAACATCATCTCTGTCATAATAGTAACTCTGTAGAAAAAAAAAAATTTTAGTTCTTAATTTACTGAATATAATGATAGCATTGTCAATATACATATAAAGCGGGGTTAAGAGTTAGTGAAAATATACCTACTCAGAATCTAATATCAACATGGTTTAATAATCCCATTTCAGATAATACTCCATTCATTCTCTTAAGATTAATTATTAATTAACCATCTCAAAATGGTAGAAAAAGCTTCAAGTAAATGTACCATTTATGAATACTTTAAAAGTACAAATGAAAAAATGTGGAGAAAAAATTAGTAGTTTAATTACTACCTAAAGATTCCAAAGAGTTGCAATAAAACTTTCCAACTAATCAGTCAACAAAAATATCTGCTGAATACAATAATCAGTGTTTTTTTTTTTTACCAGCTCCAACTTTAAATTTTAGCATTTTAATGCAGCTCTAGTTTCAGCTCCAGCTCTGAATCTTATAAAGAAAAAAATTTTCATCAAACTGGTTACAACTTTACTTAAAATATATATTTGCTACAACTTTGGTTACACCAAAAAACCTTGTGACTCCAAAGATATTAATACAAGTCTACATTACTGTGACATCAATTTTAAATTTTCTTTTAAATAAAGCAATCTTCTTTGGAAGCATTTCAACTACTTACCATCTCAACAAGTTTCGCATTATAACCATTCATGAAAATTAACATAACTACTATACATGTTTAATCTTAATCAAAAAATACTTATCTTACCATAAAACTATGTCTAATAGCTCTGAAGAGAGGGGGGGGAGGGGGAACTGCCATGGTGAAATAGTTATAATTTTTCCTTTACAGGAATTTAAACCTCAGGAAATTTTCAAGTTCTGAAGCCTATATAAAACTTTGTGACCATATATCTATTATAATACAAGTTGAATTTATGACTAACAGTGACATATAATAACTAGTTTTATGCATAAATATTACCACTACACAATATTTTAACAAATTTAAACTTGGAGAAATTTTCAAATTTTCCACCTTTAAACAATATGAAGAATATGGAACTTTGTGACACTACGTACCAATACCTTAATGCCAATTTAATCTTGGATTTGCACTTTCATGAACATAAACAGTTTATAACTAGTTTTATTCATAAATATTACCACTCCACACAAAACATTCAAATATAAAATCCATAAGCAAAGTTTAGTTTAAGTATCTTATCTTAAACTAGGTTTAATGGAATACATGTATAACAATTTATTTTTACTTAGAATCAGGGCAAAGGAGTTGTAAAAGAAAGGCATCAAAAGAAACTTTTAGGATAGAGCCAAAGCTAGATCAAAACTTTTTTCAATTTAATAAAGATCAGTAGGTGAAGAAAAAGTTAGAGCTATACTTTATAATAGAGCTGGTAAAAAAATGACTTCATAGCCTTACTTAGAATAAGTAGGTTTAATATAACAGATACTAATGATAATTTAAATAAATAAATACAAAAGTCAAAAGATGAAATCCCTTATCTAAAAGTTGTTTTCCCTAAGTATTTAAGCTACTTAGCACTAACTAAATCTGTAATAAAAATTCCTCAACAAGGATACATTACTGATACTATCAGTAACCCTTTATATTTATTTTAATGTGTGATCTTACATAAATTTTATCATTTCTGTGAAAAAGAATATATTCTTGCAAAAACTGGCAATTGGCATTTCTTACACCTGAATATCATATATATATATATATATATATATATATATATATATATATATATATATATATATATATATATATATATATATATATATATATATATATATATATATATATATATATATATATATATATATATATATATATATATATATATATATGAACAATACCACCAGGCTAAGTCAAACTCAAAAATAAAATTTTACAAATATAAAACTAGCAAAATGAAATACATGTGCATAAAATGTACTCATTTGTAAATAAAAATGTTCAACCTACGCAAAATCAAAGTACAAAATTAAAAGATTAAGCAGTAGTGATTAAAATGGCCAATAAATTAACTATACAATTTAATTTCCTCAAAATATTCATGTCAATTCATTCCTTGGAAAGGATATGGCAGTTCCCAGAGACCAGTGTTCATGAAATGACCATGGAGAGGGAGAGAGAAAGTTTAAAGAGGTGGATTGGTCATCCTGTTACAGGAAAAATGGGATTTTAAATATTTTTCATGCCAAAATGAAATGTGATCTTTGAATTGAGGGCATAGAGGCAGATTGATATATTGCTGCAAAATATTTCTATTACCTTGTTTTTACAGGACAAAATTACTGTTCTAGGTAATGGTTTTTTTTTCATGGTAGGAAATTAATTTTTTTAAACTATAACATTGATAAACAAATTAAATTGAATTAAAAATGAATTACAAAAAAAAATTAAAACCATAAAAATACTTTAATACCAACAATTACACCAAAAAACATTATTTATAAAATACCCCTGACCTGAGAGTTTAATAATTTTTTGTATTTCATCACCACTCAATCTGGTGGTAAGGGGGGCAGAGTCCATAGTTAATATATATTCTTACATCATGCATTTATTTTTAATGAAAAATGCTATATATATATATATATATATATATATATATATATATATATATATATATATATATATATATATATATATATAATATATATATATATATATATATATATATATATATATATATATATATATATATATATATATGCTTAGGTTAAGAAGTTGTCTGACCATTCAATTTATAGATATTTTGAAATTTTTGTTTTTACTGATTTTAAAATTTTGATTTTTATTCATATTTTTGGTAATAATTTACCTCCATAGTGACAAATAATACTTTTCGATATTAAGATGAATGTTAAGGATACAGGTGAAATTTGTTCCACAGTTTGGAATCTTCTTGCATTTTTGCAACATTTTAAATTAGTAGTTACCAAAAAAGAATGTGACAAGTATATATATATATATATATATATATATATATATATATATATATATATATATATATATATATATATATATATATATATATATATATATATATAATATATATATATGGTGTAATATGGATGTAGATCTGAATCCCACAGCAATGTTAATTAATCTATCTATCAGTTAGGCTTGTATCACATGGCAATGTTGATTGTTCAGTTTATGATAAGTAAAACTACGCTAGAAAACAATAATAATAATAATAATAATAATAATAATAATAATAATAATAATAATAATAATAATAATAATAATAATAGTAGTAATAATATTAATAGGCATAAATGAAATGAAAGCTAAATAATACAATAAAAAAAATTTGTACTGATATATCGATGTTTCGATATATCCATATATCGAAAGGTCAGACAACTTCTTAACTTTTACCATATATATATATATATATATATATATATATATATATATATATATATATATATATATATATATATATATATATATATATATATATATATTATAGGTAAAGAAGCTTTCTGACCTTTGATATTTGGAAAATATCGATATTTGAAAATATTGATATATCAAAACATCGATATACCAATTCAAATATTATTCTAATTATTTTTATAATTATTATTATTATTTAGTTTTCTAGCATACTTAGTTCGACTTATCATAACCTGAACTACCGAAGTTGCCGTAAAATACAGGCCTAACCTATACAAGAACGTTGCAATGAGATACCGATTAAAATCAAAATTTTAAAAAATATCGATATATAAGGTCAGAAAGCTTCTTAACCTAACCCATATATATATATATATATATATATATATATATATATATATATATATATATATATATATATATATATATATATATATATATAGTCTACATTCAAGGCTTCATTCGGACCTCCTTAATTAATATGCTTTCAATTGTTACAGTGTCACGGTTTAAAAAATATTCATCTACCATGAACTAAATAATTACTCTGTTCCATGCTTAATTGTGCCATGTGCAATGCATTTATGCATATTCCTCTTTTATAGTAATGAATTAAAAAAAAAAAAAATTAATAACAATTTTAAAGTAAGCTGCATTTTATAAGTTGTAAGGTTCTCAACAACAAGATCTTTTACCACCAATATCATCATAGATGAATGATTCAGTGATAATACAGATCAAATCTACATCAAAGTAATTTTACATAATATATAAATACTGCCACCAGAATACTGTTTACAACAAAATGGTAATTATAAATACTCACTGGCAACTATATCCTGGTCAATATGCCCCTGAAAAGGGTATGAACAAATTGGTTCTCTGAGGTTTCAATAAAATTAATAAGCAAGCCCATATAACCATCATTAGAAACAAAATAGGAGACATGACATATTTAACTTTTTATCATACAAATTGGTAAATATAACTAAACACCAAATAAAAGTAATTACCTTGAGATGGTTATATTTTTAAAGCTTAATTAAAAATGGCCTCAAATATACAAAACAAAAATCCTGCTTAGCAGCCTTACCATGGATAAGTAAACATAGCTGGCATATAATTCCATATTGATTTGCTTGTTGATAAGAGCCTCGCAATCTTCATGGTAATTTTGACGAATAAGACTTGCCATTTTCACTTTTAAGAATTATTGGTCTAAATTTACAATTAAAAAGAAGAATAAATAAAAAAATAAGTCTATCGTAAGAGAATAAGTTCGTAAGGTTTCAAAGCTTGTTCACACACTGGTGACCCAAAGCCTTTTTGTTCAGCCATATTTCGATCCCCCCTTTTTATACGTTCGGTATGGCTGCGGCTGTTATCAGCCAAGTTTCAACTGCGCAACAGAATAGAACGGCTTAAAAATTACACCATATCCTTCTGAAATTTTATAGATTTCATTAATTTTTTTTCATTAAAATATTAAATTAATCATTAAAATATGATAGTTTCCACAATCAAAATCATTATATCGTTAATTAAACTCCGAATTCCGAAATAGTAATAAAGACGGAAAAAATGAAAACATCTCACAAGAAAAGTTGCTTACTACGCAGAGAATATGCAAATATATACAGTTATTACAGTATATAAAGATTTATTTTACAGACAAAAATTTTTTTTTTCTTTTTCTTCTTCTTTGATACTTAAGTGGTTACTACCAATGCCTAAAATAACTTACATAATTAAATAAGTAGCCAAAGTAATTTACAAGAGGCGTAGCAAATACGGTAACAACATATTTAGATTTTAGACGCTAAAAATTTTCGGGCTAACGTTTTGACTTCATTGGTTCTAAAAAGCTTCAAGACGTTTGTCTTTTCGAATATAGAATTTTCAGTTTATCTTTTCGAACACTTATATTTTCAATAAACTATTTTTTTTAAAAAATCCTTCAATACAACTTAATTTTCAATACAACTTTAATTAATA
>SEYY01021734.1:0-2500 GCA_009176605.1 Armadillidium nasatum
TAACGGTAGTCATAATATAACGGGTGTCATAATATAACGGTAGTCTTAAAATAACGGTAGTCATAATATAATGGTAGTCATAATATAACGGTAGTCAGTATTAATTTAACGGTAGTATAATAAACGGTATAACGGTAATAATATAACGGTAGTATTAATTTAACGGTAGTACTTATATAACGGTAGTACTTATATAACGGTAGTTTTAATATAACGGTAGTCATAATACAACGGTAGTCATAATATAACGGTAGTTATATATAACTGTAGTTATAATATAATAGTCATAATATAGCGGTAGTCATAATATATCGGTAGTTATAATATAACGGTATTTATAATATAACGGTAGTCATAATATTTATAATGGTAGTCATAATATAACGGTAGTCATAATATAACGGTAGTCATAATATAACGGTAGTCATATATAGTCACGGTAGTCATAATATATCGGTAGTAGTTATAATATAACGGTAGTCTTAATAGTTGTCATAATATAACGGTAGTTATAGTATAACGGTAGTTATAGTATAACGGTAGTCATAATATAACGGTAGTCATATATAACGTAGTATAATATAACGGTAGTCATATATAACGGTAGTCATATAGTATAACGGTAGTCATATAGGTATAACGGTAGTTATAGTATAACGGTAGTTATAGTATAACGGTAGTTATAGTATAAATATACGGTAGTTATAGTATAACGGTAGTTATAGTATAACGGTAGTTATAGTATAACGGTAGTTATAGTATAACGGTAGTTATAGTATAACGGTAGTTATAGTATAACGGTAGTTATAGTATAACGGTAGTTATAGTATAACGGTAGTTATAGTATAACGGTAGTTATAGTATAACGGTAGTTATAGTATAACGGTAGTTATAGTATAACGGTAGTTATAGTATAACGGTAGTTATAGTATAACGGTAGTTATAGTATAACGGTAGTTATAGTATAACGGTAGTTATAGTATAACGGTAGTTATAGTATAACGGTAGTTATAGTATAACGGTAGTTATAGTATAACGGTAGTTATAGTATAACGGTAGTTATAGTATAACGGTAGTTATAGTATAACGGTAGTTATAGTATAACGGTAGTTATAGTATAACGGTAGTTATAATAACGGTAGTTATAGTATAACGGTAGTTATAGTATAACGGTATAAGTATAACGGTAGTTATAGTATAACGGTAGTTATAGTATAACGGTAGTTATAGTATAACGGTAGTTATACGGTAGTCATAATATAACGGTAGTCATAATATAACGGTAGTCAAAATATAACAGTAAGTAGTAATATAACGGTAGTAGTCATAATATAACGGTAGTCATAATAAGTATAATATAACGGTAGTCAAAATATAACATAAGTATAATATAACGGTAGTCATATAACATATATACGGTAGTCATAATATAACATAAGTATAATATAACGGTAGTCATAATATAACGGTAGTCATAATATATCGGTATTAATATAACGGTAGTTTAATATATATAATATAACGGTAGTCATAATTAACGGTAGTCATAATATAACGGTAGTTATATATAACGGTAGTCATAATATAACGGTAGTCATAATATAACGGTAGTCATAATATAACGGTAGTCATAATATAACAGTAGTCATAATATAACGGTAGTCATAATATAACCTATATAGTCATAAATATAACGGTAGTCATAATATAACCTTGGTCATAATATATGGTAGTCATAATATAACGGTAGTCATAATATAACGGTAGGTAGTCATAATATAACGGTAGTCATAATATAACGGTAGTCATAATATAACGGTAGTCATAATATAACGGTAGTCATAATATATATAACGGTAGTCATAATATAACGGTAGTCATAATATAACGGTAGTTATAGTAAATATAACGGTAGTCATAATATAACGGTAGTCATAATATAACGGTAGTCATAAATATAACGGTAGTCATAATATAACGGTAGTCATAATATAACGGTAGTCAAAATATAACATAAGTAGTCATAATATAACGGTAGTCAAAATATAACATAAGTCATAATATAACGGTAGTCAAAATATAACATAAGTCATAATATAACGGTAGTCAAAATATAACATAAGTCATAATATAACGGTAGTCATAAATATAAATATAACGGTAGTCATATATATAATATAACGGTAGTACAAAATAATATATATATAACGGTAGTCATATATATATAATATAACGGTAGTCATAATATATATAACGGTAGTCATAATATAACGGTATAATATAACGGTAGTCATAATATAACGGTAGTCATAATATAACAATGGTCATAATATAACGGTAGTCATAATATAACGGTAGTATATATAACGGTAGTCATAATATAACGGTAGTCATAATATAACGGTAGTCATATAAAGTAGTCAATAATATAACGTAGTCATAATATAACGAGTCGGTAGTCATAATATAACGGTAGTCATAATATAACGGTAGTCATAAT
>SEYY01021734.1:5000-7500 GCA_009176605.1 Armadillidium nasatum
TACCGTATATGCAATTTCCTCCTTAGTCTTAGAGTGGAGGAGAGCTTCACCAGCTCTTGGAGCGAACGGATCGTTCGCTCTAAACTGGTGGAGGCCTGAAGGGCAGTATTTTGTCTGCGTGGAGGGACGGCATATACCCTAGTTGGTGAAGTCCGCTCTCAGAAACAAAACAAAACAAAACAAAATCTTAGAGTGGCGTTCAGAGTTGAAGGTCGATTTTATTTTATCTAAATCTAAAAAGGTTGCAATTGTATAAGCATCATCATTTTCCAGGTTTTCAAATCTGTCGTTCATCTCCTTCATTAATGTTTCAGTCAATCCTTGAAACTCCCTTAGACTTAATAACATTTGTTAACACAACTTTCAATGTTGAAACAAGTGGTATCACATCTGACAAACATGATTCAGCTGAACTTATAGTCTTTGTTAATTCTTCAAAAGGCTTAAGGATATTAATACAATTATTTAAAATGTCATTTTCGTCAGCTGTTAGAGGCTTTATTTTTGTGCTTGCTTGAAGCATAAAGGCAAATGGCCTCATTAATTTCGCTCATCCTCTCAAGCATTTGCAAACTACTATTCCAAAGTGTTTGAATATCTTGCATGACAGAAAGTGGACGAACATTTAATCTTGTTTGTATTTTTTTCAGCTCATTTTGGGCTACAACGGAGTGATTGAAATGCGTAGCAATTAACCTACATTTGGTTATTAAATCGGATACACATTTTTGACTCATAATGGAATTTTTAACTACTATCTGAGTTTGGTGTTCAAAGCAATCTACATTTTTCACTCTTGCCATGCAGAGAAAGTGCTTTTTTTTTATATTTGTGCCCGAATCCCTGACTAAGCAGTGCACTTCATTTATGAAATCTTCCATTCATGAGATTAATGGTGAGGTTCTATTGTAAGTCCGTAAATCATAGGAGTGCTGGTAATTTCTTCTGACGAGGTCTCCTGTTTCTCCGAAGTAGCTATCATCGCATGTTTCACATGGAATACCGTATATTCCGGACTGAATATTTTTATTAATTTTCGGTTTTAATTGTTTTTTTAATGTGTTGTTATATTTAGTTATTATACTATGATTTACGGACTTACAATAGAACCTCACCATTAATCTCACATATGGAAACACAGAACCACCTAATTAAACAAAATAAATTTAAAGTGATTAAGTATATCAATAATCAAAATTACAAAAAATTCTACGAGTCCTTTTTAATCAAAAATAGACGTAACTTTAACAGAGATAAAGGCAGTTACAATATCGACAACATTATCAATCACTACCTGAAAGAATCGACCTTATGCAGAGACATTAACTACAAAGTGGAAAAATGGAGCAAAACAAACAGAAACGAAAACCAACCAACACATGACTGAAATCGGGAAGATAATTATTAGAACGGGCTCTCTTATTTAACAACCCTGAAAGAGGCGGGAAGAAAAAAAATCCCGCGAAAGCTTGGTTTACAATATAGAGTACATAAGTTTTAAACAAATAATAAATGTGAAACTATAAGTGTTTTCTATTTTCAAAAAGTAATTTTAGGGATAAAATAAAAAACTAAATAAATATATAAAGTGTGTTCAATATTTATCACTGTCTCTGGATTATATATATATATATATATATATATATATATATATATATATATATATATATATATATATATATATATATATATATATATATATATATATATATATATATATATATATATATATATATATATATATATATATATATATATATATATATAATATATATATATATATATATATATATATATATATATATATATATATATATATATATATATATATATATATATATATATATATATATATATATATATATATATATATATATATATATATATATATATATATATATATATATATATATATATATATATATATATATATATATATATATATATATATATATAGAAGAGTTTCATTTAGAACAGACCTTCCTCTTTACTCTCTGTACACTCATCGATAAAAGACCATGGACCTTTTATCTTCACCTAATTTCTCCATTCTTCAACATGCATCTTATATTCTTGATAGTAGGATTTTGAAGTTTTATATAGTAAAACTCATTGCCCATCCTTAAATGATCAAGCTTCTTCTATTGTCCTTTTCATTAAATAATGAAGTCCTTTCTCCCAAAATGGTCCAGCCTTTTTATTTTTATTTATGTTATTTCAATTTCAATTCTAATACTTTATTTTTTATTATTTTATTGCAATTATTATAATTTTAAATATCTTATATATAGTTAATGAATTTATATTTTGATTGTATTATAAAACAGAAATTTGTAATATTTAGTTTGTGCTAAAGACGGACCGAGGTACGGTGTGAAACGTTCACAATGTATTAAATGAGTTTGTGGAAATCCATTGGCATAACCTTTTTATTAAGATTAAGGTTCACTAGGAAAGAAGCTTTCTCAACTATATAATATATATATATATATATATATAT
>SEYY01021734.1:12500-14177 GCA_009176605.1 Armadillidium nasatum
AGTAGTCATAATATAAAGGTAGTCATAATACAACGGGAGTCATAATATAACAGCAGTCATAATATAACGGTAGTCAAAATATAACATAAGTCATAATATAACGGTAGTCAAAATATAACATAAGTCATAATATAACGGTAGTCAAAATATAACATAAGTCATAATATAACGGTAGTCAAAATATAACATAAGTCATAATATAACGGTAGTCAAAATATAACATAAGTCATAATATAACGGTAGTCATAATATAAAGGTAGTCATAATATAACGGTAGGTCATAACATAACGGTAGTCATAATATAACAATGGTCATAATATAACGGTAGTCAAAATATAACATAAGTCATAATATAACGGTAGTCAAAATATAACATAAGTCATAATATAACGGTAGTCAAAATATAACATAAGTCATAATATAACGGTAGTCAAAATATAACATAAGTCATAATATAACGGTAGTCAAAATATAACAGTAAGTCATAATATAACGGTAGTCAAAATATAACATAAGTCATAATATAACGGTAGTCAAAATATAACATAATAATATAACGTAGTCATAATATAACGGTAGTCAAAATATAACAGTAGTCATAATATAACGGTAGTAGTCATAATATAACGGTAGTCATAATATAACGGTAGTCATAATATAACGGTAGTCATAATATAACGGTAGTCATAATATAACGGTAGTCATAATATAACGGTAGTCATAATATAACGGTAGTCAAAATATAACGGTAGTCATAATATAACGGTAGTCAAAATATAACAGTAGTCATAATATAACGGTAGTCATAATATAACGGTAGTCATAATATAACGGTAGTCATAATATAATAGTCATAATATAACGGTAGTCAAAATATAACGGTAGTCATAATATAACGGTAGTCATAAATATAACGGTAGTCATAATATAACGGTAGTCATAATATATAAGGTAGTCATAATATAACGGTAGTCAAAATATAACGTAACGGTAGTCATAATATAACGGGTAGTCATAATATAACGGTAGTCATAATATAACGGTAGTCATAATATAACGGTAGTCATAATATATAACGGTAGTCATAATATAACGGTAGTCATAATATAATAGTAGTCATAATATAACGGAAGTCATAATATAACGGAGTCATAATATAACGTCATAAATATAACGGTAGTCATAATATAACGGTAGTCATAATATAACGGTAGTCATAATATAACGGTAGTCATAATATAACGGTAGTCATAATATAACGGTAGTCATAATATAACGGTAGTCATAATATAATAATAGGTAATAATATAACGGTAGTCAAAATATAACATAAGTCATAATATAACGGTAGTCAAAATATAACATAAGTCATAATATAACGGTAGTCATAATATAACGGTAGTCATAATATAACGGTAGTAGTCATAATATAACGGTAGTCATAATATAACGGTAGTCATAATATAACGGTAGTCATAATATAACAATGGTCATAATATAACGGTAGTCAAAATATAACATAAGTCATAATATAACGGTAGTCAAAATATAACATAAGTCATAATATAACGGTAGTCAAAATATAACATAAGTCATAATATAACGGTAGTCAAAATATAACATAAGTCATAATATAACGGTAGTCAAAATATAACATAAGTCATAATATAACGGTA
>SEYY01021735.1:12500-15000 GCA_009176605.1 Armadillidium nasatum
CAGTTAAAATGTACTTAGATGAGATGTTTCAAAATAACCATTCTTTTCAATGGTAATAATAATAATATTATTATTATTAATATTATTTGAAATATTATATTATATAATAATAATATTGCATGTACTTGTTTGTTCTGTTCGACCTTTTAAATACAATATTCGAAACACATAAAAGTATTTTATTTATACTTGAAATTCAAACCATAGCTGTGGAGTGCGACTCGTA
This sequence comes from Armadillidium nasatum, assembly GCA_009176605.1. Taxonomy (NCBI): domain Eukaryota; kingdom Metazoa; phylum Arthropoda; class Malacostraca; order Isopoda; family Armadillidiidae; genus Armadillidium; species Armadillidium nasatum. The sequence goes on from SEYY01021735.1 coordinate 12,727, forward strand.
GCCGGGAGGGATGTACACGATTTTGGATGACTTTGGAAACGAAGTCGCCCAGCAGCTAAATTTAAAGACGGAGAAGGAAGCGAAATGGCTTGCATAACTTGAGATAAATAAATTTCTTACTCAGATCAATGGTTGACATGGCCCGATAAGGAGTTTGAGCGTGTCAAAGTTAAAGGAAATGTGGAAAATAAATGAAAAAAAAGAATGCTACGTTCGGGATCAGAATGCTGAATAGAGAATAAATGAAGCTTGCGGAAAGACGGGTTACCAGAGCTCTCATCAATGGAGAAGGTATACGAGTAAAAATTTCAGGGGAGCATTTTCTATTATAATAAAGAATATAAAGGAGAGTTGATTTCAATCTTTGTATATAGATATATTTAAATCAACACTTAACACACTCAACTATTCTTAGGCACTCGAATGCTGCAAATAATTGTCCTAACGAATCGTTGGGACAAGAGGCAAAAATGACAACAAATTTTTTCAGTTTTTTCATATAAGAAAATAAATTGGTGAAGCCACTTTCTTAAGGTTAGCATGTCTTTTCTCTATTGAAAATTTTACTGTGAAATTTTTACCATTTGTTCCAACATAAATAATAAAAAGTAAAATAGTAAGACGTAAGTAACAAAGAGTTAAAAACAAACACAAAAATTAGAGTTGAAGTTAAAACTGAAATAAATAATTATTGCAACGTAATTATTAGAGAATTTCACCTCTTCCTTCTATTAATGTATCGTCTATCTATTATTTTAATTTTTTTTCTTTTCATCCTAATGTTCTTTAGCATTACTCAAACTTGTTTTCTTTTTATCGCTTCAAAAACAATCTTTTTTATTTTTAGTTATTAATATCTTAAAATATTAATTTTATTGATTTAATATTTGGGTATTTAAAAATGTATTCTATGTCTGTACTAATTATTATGTATTCAACTTAAAAATACGAAATTTTTAATTTAAAATGAATTTAAGTATTTTCTTTTTAAAGATAATGTTCTCAAGAATTCTTCAATTTATAATATGTACATACACACTCATTCACACACACACACACACACATATATATATATATATATATATATATATATATATATATATATATATATATATATATATATATATATATATATATATATATATATATATATATATATATATATATATATATATATATATATAGAGTAAGAGACCGAGAGAACATGTTTCTTATTTTAAATTTGCTGTTCTTCGTTTAAATATTTATGATAATAGTAAATTTCATCTTTGGGATTAGTTTTGAACGTTTCAAGGTAAAGACAAAAATGAAAAATAAAATGTTAAAACCAAACCAATAAATAAAATGTCAAATTTTTTATTACAATACTTTAGCAGGTGAACACGCACACTCACTCTCTTATTACAATATACATATATATATATATATATATATATATATATATATATATATATATATATATATATATATATATATATATATATATATATATATATATATATATATATATATATATATATATATATATATATATATATATATATATATATATATATATATATATATATATATATATATATATATATATATATATATATATATATATATATATATATATATATATATATATATATATATATATATATATATATATATATATATATATATATATATATATATATATGTGCTCAAATCAAAAATAAATAAATAAAAAAAATAAAATAAAATATAGTGAAATTTAAAATAGTTTCCTTTAAAGTTTGAGTAAAAGAAAATTTATATATAATGGTGCACTTATTTAAAAATATTTTTTTTTTTTTATACTAATATTTATTTAAGTTATCCTTAATATATTTTTCAGTTTAATATGTATGAATTGCAACGAAACTTGTAAAAAATTAAAATTTAATTATAATATCTATAACCAAACAATGGCAATTGAACATCTTCTAATCCACTTACGAGGAGGTATTTGGGAGAGCATCACAGGTGTTGAACTTCTGATGCCCTGAAGGGCAGTATTTTGTCTGCCTGGAGGGACGGCATATGCCCGCTATCAGAAACAAAAACAAAAAAAACAAACCATGCAATCTCTATAACATTGTTTCATTACTACCTAACATATTTTCCTATTCAGATTAAATTTTAAAGAGATCAAAAAAAGACGATTTTCACGGGTTCTTGTTTACTCTTTCACTAAAACGTTGGCAGCCCAGCATGCAGCTTGCCTAATAACATATAATGAAAAACTTATTTAAATTATGAAACGATGTC
>SEYY01021735.1:55000-56285 GCA_009176605.1 Armadillidium nasatum
AAATCTTTGTAAAGGAATAAATATAAAAAAAAAAAAAATGCTAGAGATGCTGGAAAGACAAATATAAAGTACCAAAAAATATTATTTTTGTTAATTCATACTTTAATTTTAATTAGGTTATTTTTATTATATTTAATATTAATGTATTTGTTTTTTGTTTTTTACGGAATTTTCATTACACTTAATAAATATAAATTTTAATTTGTTTAGAATAGTTTTGTGTCATTAATATTATATTATATATATATATAAAATTATATTATATTAATATATTATATTTATATATATATATATATATATATATATATATATTATATATATTATTTATATATAATATATATATATATTGATAAAAATTAAGGCCAACGCAAAGGAACATATTTGATTTGAACGTTTCGAATCACAGGATTCATCTTCAGCAAAATGAAATAAAACAAAAATTATGAAAAAATTAAATATAAATTTTACAAAGGAAATTTCCTCACCAACCAACCAACCTTTTAATTTTTCCTGTCACTTAATTACTGTGATTTCCAGTCTGTTCTGCTTAGAGTTCATGAGTTGTGTGCGTTTTAAATAATCTTTTCTTCTTTTTAATATTAATTTTTGTCTATTTTTTTGTTTTTCATTTTGGTTGATTCATTTTCGCGAAGATGATCCGGGATTCGAACGTTCCAAAATATGTTCCGCCTTTTCGGACTTATTTTCATTAGAATAAGATTTTGAACTAATCAAACTCAATACATATATATATATATATTATTATATATATTTTTTATTTATTATTTATATATATTATTATTATTATTATTATATATTATTTTTATTATTATTATTATTATTATTATTAATATTATTTTTATTATTATTTTCCTTATTATTAATATTATTATTATTATTATCATTTATTTTTGCAATTATTATTAGTAGCAGAATTAGTTGCAGTAGAAATAGTATTAAAAATAGTAATAGTTAAACTCACCGTATTAAATTTACTTATACATTTTTAAAAAAGTTTCTCGTTATTAAAATAATTTTCCAATTATTTACTCATTCGTCATCAATTAATTAATTATTAATTAAGTCACTGTTAAAGATGTTCAAAATTGGATGAAAGAAAACGGGATGTAACCCAAATGCTGCACAGCTTTCTTTAATATTGGCTTGGGTTAAGGAACGTAAAGAAATCTGTTTTGGGAAAAGCATATTCTGTACAGGCGCTAACACAAACATACACACGCATGCACACAGACGTACACAAGCACACGCATAAGCACACACACAC
>SEYY01021736.1:7500-10000 GCA_009176605.1 Armadillidium nasatum
AAAAAAAAAAAAAAAAAAAAAAAAAAAAAAAGAAAAAAAGAAGAGAGAGAGAGAGAGAGAGAGAGAGAGAGAGAGAGAGAGAGAGAGAGAGAGAGAGAGAGAGAGAGAGAGAGAGAGAGAGAGAGAGAGAGAGAGAGAGAGAGAGAGAGAGAGAGAGAAAGCAAATAAAAGAAGAGTCTATTTTTGAGGTTGAAAGTGGGGATGTGGACCAAATGATGGGGGGAAAATGCTAAGCACTCTCCTTTTGGGGGGAAAATGTTAGGAATAGGGAAGAAATACGTTAAGATTTTCAGGAATGATTTGAAAGGTTTATCATGGAAGCTCCGGTGTCCGAGAGTCATTTCCATGCTAATGCATCGCTCGAATGTATTTTTAGGGGTTTTTAGGGGTGGGGGAGGGGGAGGGTTAACTTATACCCTCTACTCTTTACCCTAAATTTAAAAGAAAGAGGGAAAAAGGAAGAGAAAATAGGAATATTTCCTTTTTTTTCTGGTCTCTATTACCAATCTTCATATCTTCATTAGGTAATGTTGCAATTAAGTCGAATTTACATTTTCTTTTAACATTTTTTAATAATTTTTATATAATTTTTTTTATAATTTATATAATTTTTTTATAATTTTTATAATTTTATATAATTTTTTTAAAACCTTTATATAACTAATTCAAATTTAATGTTTATTATAAGAGTAATACAACTTGCGGAAAATTATATTTACATATTAATATTATATTTAATATTATTATTATAAGAATATGAAATGCTTTACAATGCTTTTGATTATTTCCCATTTAAATATGTGATATTAATGATAAAAAAATACAAATCGAAATTTGATTGTGAAATTTAATAATTACAGAAGACTTGGTAGTAAATATATATATATATATATATATATATATATATATATATATATATATATATATATATATATATATATATATATATATATATATATATATATATATATATATATATATATATATCGGATTCGTATTTAAGATTTGCAAAAAATGCTGGATTCGGATTCGAAGGTCCTGGATTCGGATTCGGATTCAATTTCAGATTCAAGAACTCGAAAAATTTGGTGGATTTGGATTCTATTCGGATTCTGAGGTTCCGAATTTGGAAACGGATTCGAATTTGGGTTCGAGAAATTCAAAACTGAACTTGATTCAGATTCGAATCTTTCGATTTACAGTAACATCAAAATTTAAATAAACATCTTTTTATCCTACTAATAAAAATTTCTGGCCTCTTACCAAAAACATCTCTAAAATCTACCATAAATTTGCCTTTCCGCATCTTATTCGCTCTGACTGTATAGTAGATAACACTCCTTTCTGAAAAAACTAATCTCTTCGTCTCCTTTTCATCATCTAATTCCATCCTTGAACTCAGTCTCTACGACATGACATTGCTGCACTGTCTCTTTTCTAAAGGTCCTACAATTGCAGTTCCTCGAGGTAAATGACCTCTCGCATTTCACTACTATTAGATCGCCCTCTCAGCACAAGGAGAGTCATGCATTCAAATCAATTTAGTGAATATTGCAAACATCAGGCTTGTTGTCTCCTCTTATATTAACTTTAATTTTTACTTTGAATTTTTAATTATATTTTAGTTTAATTAATGTTGAATTCAAATTAAGAAATATCAGTTGAATGTACTTCGAAAGTGCAATGATGGAGTTTCGAATTTCGTAACTAATGATCTACTGGTGATCTTTTTCTTTTATCCGACTCTTGGTAGTCTGCTAAATAACATTTCTGTGAATCTTTCGTTGTGGCACTAGATATATCAAAAAGCTTTCGATAGCCAGGCACAAAGTTTTGATTTCTAAACTTCCTTTCTTTGGTATTTATCCATCTCTCCGTAGCCAGCTGTCTGGTTCCCTCCCGGTTGTTTTATAATAGTTGTTGCAGAAGGCCACCGTTCATCCTTTAAATTTGTTAATAGTGGTGTTCCTCGGAAATCTGTTCTATTACCAAATCTTTTTCAGTTTTTCATTATTAATTTTCTCTCCGTTACTTCATCAGTAATCCACTTATATGCCGATGACTCTACCCTAAAATACATATTTCATATTGAGGTCTGTCCTTCCCATCTGCAATTAATTATCGCTAGGAAAAAAGCCCCGAATCAACTACCCTCTGATTGTTCTTGAATGGAGCAGGGAAAATATTATTGCTTTCAGTACCTCAGAAACTCAGTTCCTCCATCTTTCTACTTAAGATAAGATTTCACAGGACTACGACCTCTTCGAAAACACGCAACTCAAACATTCATGTTTTAATATTTTCTGTGCATTATGGAAGGATTACATTATTTCTTTCTAAAAAAGCTTCTTAGAGATTGGTTGTTCTGACGTGATTTTGAAATTTGTTCCCTCAACTCCATTCGTTTGCTTTTTATAGGGGGTTGTTCGTCTGTGCATAGAACATATTTCACTAAAATCTAGAGTAGTTCCATTCACACAACTTTCCTTGAAGGGATTTT
>SEYY01021736.1:12500-25000 GCA_009176605.1 Armadillidium nasatum
TATATATATATATATATATATATATATATATATATATATATATATATATATATATATATATATATATATATATATATATATATATATATATATATATATTTTTAAATATAATATTATTTTTTAAAATAAAATAAAATAAAATTTAAAAAAAATAAAAAAAAAAAAAAAAAAAAAAAAAAAAAAAATTTATTTAATTAAAAATAAATTAAAAAAAAAAAAAAAAAAATTTTATAAAATAAAATAAAAATATTTTTTTTTTTTTTCCAAAACAATTTATTAAATAAAAAATAAATAATTTCTTAAAAACATGATTTAAAACTTTTTTTAAAAAAATCAAGATTTAAAACACGTTGACTGCCAGAAAATAGGGCTGAGCCCGTTTTTGAAATATTTTATTTTTTGACCGATTGACCTGAAATTTTCAGTATATATAGCTTTTTTCCCGACAAAAATAGTCCATTTCTAACGTTTTTACGAGTGATTGACCGTTAAGAAGTTATTTGGGGTCAAAAGTTAAAAAAAATTCGAATAGCGGGGTCAAACCACTGGTCCACATGAACTGAAATTTTAACTGAACAATCTTAGCCCCAATATAAGGATGCTGTCTAAAGAGATTTTTGATATCACGTCTAGGAAAAAAGTTATAGTCACTCAAATTTATTTTTGAAAAACATCATACCTTTCCGGAGAAAAAATTATTTAAAAAAAAATGCCTACAACAATTTTTTTATTTTTATATATTACTTAGAAGAGGGATAGGTCTCTAACTTACGTTTAGAACATTATAAAATAATATTTGTTTGAAGAAAGATATAGTCTCTCAAACTATTAAAATTTTTAAAAATTGTCACAAAAATGGACCTTATTTGAAGAGCTATATCTCAGAAAAAACAAGTTAGATCGAATAATATATAGAAAAGATATTGTAGCTCCATCATTTATCTATAAAACTATCAAAAATGAAAAATGTAGTTATTGTAGTTTTTTTTTTAAATATTTTTTTTAAAAAAGTTGGAATTTTCATTTTTTAACAATTTTTGATTTTCGATAGTTGGTCAGTATTGGGCAAATAACAATTTTTCTATACTTCTGAGAGCAAATGTCTTTTAAAAATTTTTGTAGCCAATAGATTTAGGAACATACACTCTAAATTTCAGACCAAAAAAATTTTTTATGTGGCCTCACCGTAGATTTGAACATTCCTAAAATTTCTGAAATAACTTCTAAACTTTAACTCCCTCGCAAAAACGTTAGGAATGGAGTTTTTTCGTCGGGAAAAAGCAATCTATATTGAAATTTTCAGGACAATCGGATAAAAAAATTTTTTTAAGAGGTGAGACGTATCGGTGCGTCTCGTGGCACACAACGTGTTAAAAAAAATTCATTTTTTATGTTTTAGATAAAATTTCATTAAAATATTTAAAAAAAAAAAATTAATTTTTATGCCTTTTCTAACCCCATTTTGTTAAATCAGAGTTGGCAAACCCAAATGTACTAAAAATTCGTTCAACTGACGTAAGGAAGCAACTGAACAAAAAAATTGTTTTAATACTTTCAGCTCCCTTTCAGTTTCTGGCACTTTGGCTACTTCGACCATTAAAACAACCGCTAGTAAAATAAGAAAGAAAAAGTGTCTACCAGTTTTTTATAATCTGGGAAGGAAACAAATAGGTAGAGGAAAGTTCTTGTTTGAGGCATGTTCTGACAGATTTTATTTTCTATATTTTCAAAAAAAAAATTCAATTTTTGAGTCAAGAAATTAAATGAATATAACACAATTTAGTTTGAAAATGAAAAATTTAAAAAAAAAAAAAAAAAAAAAAAAAATTAATCATGATTTTATTTAAATCAATAATTTTAATTTTATTAAAAAAATTTTTTTTTTTTTTTTTTTATTTATATATATATAAATATAAATATAAATATAAATATATATATATATATATATATATATATATATATATATAATATATATATATATATATATATATATATATATATATATATATATATATATATATATATATAATATATATATATATATTTAAATAAACATGCAAACATGCAATTAGTGTACGAGTATAATTATACTCTCATACAGAGCCAAAATAAATATATTTCTTATAATATCTCTAAACTAAATGAAAGAAATTGTCAAGAACTTTTGGTATATGACCTTCTGTTTCACAGTGCCAGAGAGAAGGTCGAAGAGAGCCAGAAAGTGCCATATTAGGATTCATAAATCCAAAAGAAATTGGCCTATTTGGTACCATCAGGTACGAAAATTAAAAAAATATTTTACCTTTTATTAAGTCCAATTCAAATATATAAATATATATATATATATATATATATATATATATATATATATATATATATATATATATATATATATATATATATATATATATATATATATATATATATATATATATATATATATATATATATATATATATATATATATATATATATATATATATATATATAATATATATATATATATATATATATATATATATATATATATATATATATATATATATATATATATATATATATATATATATATATATTTCAATAAACTTTAATTTCTTCTAAAGATGTCATTTCTTCTCTCTCAGAACTTAACACTATGAAGGCTTATGGCTCCGGTGGTATTCCTCCTGTGGTTCTCAAAACTTGTGCTTCCGAGCTTGCATCCTACCTTGGTAAACTATTTCGTCTACGTCTTTCTACGTCAACTTTCTCTTCTTGCTGAAAACGGGTGCTCATTCAGCCTCTGCCGAAAAAGGGGGACCCCTCTCAACCCTATAATATCGTCCCATTTCTTTAGCTTCCTTTCTAAATTTTTCGAATCTATCCTTAACAAGAAGATTTGAAACATCTCAATACTTCTAATCTTATCTCTGATCGCTAGTATGGTTTTCGCAAGAAACGCTCTACTGGGGATCTTCTTTACCTTCTCTCTGATTCTTGGTCCTCCACTCTTCGGCATTTCGGTGAATCCTTTGCTGCCACGCTGAACATATCGAAAGCCTTCGATAAAGTCTCTTACAAAGCTTTGATTTCTAAACTTTCCTCTTTCGGTATTTTTCCTTTTCTCTGTGATTTTCTCTCTAATTTCCTTTCCGGTCGTTCTACAGCAGCTGTTGTAGACGGCCACCGTTCTTCCTTTAAATCTATTAATAATGGTGTTCCTTAGGATTCTGGTCTATCCCCAACACTTTTTCTACTTTTCATTAATGACCTTCTTTCAATTGCTTCATTTCCACTCCACTCCTATTCTGATGACTCCTCCCTTCATTACTCCTTTCAATTTGAAAGACGTCCCTCCCAACAGCAGTCGAAGCAACAAACCTCTAATCTTTCACGTATTTCAAATTGGGGCAGAGAAAACAGAGAAGTTTTCTATGCCTCAAAAACTCAGTTCCTCCATATCTCTATTCGACACAATCTTCCACACAACTAAGATATCTTCTTCGAAAACACAAACCTCAAACCTTCATCAGTTCTTACTATTCTCGGTGTATCTTTTTCTCGTAATCTTTCTTGGAAAGATCACATTACTTCTCTTTCTAAACAAGCTTCTAAGAGGTTAGGTATTCTGAGGCGCTTTCAGGATTGCTTCAGGTCACCCCAGTTGCTTGCTCTGTATAGGGATGTTGTTCATCCCTATATGGAATGTGCTTCACACATCTGGGATGGTTCCACTAATACAGCTCTCCTTGAGAAGGTGGAGTCTAGGATTTTCGTCTCATCAACTCTCCTGCTCTTACTAATTCTCTCCAATCTCTTTCTGTCAGTCGAATTTCTGCGTCACTCTCTCTCTGTACTATCGCTATTACAATGGACACTGCTCTCCTGAACTCACTCGTCACATACCTCCTCCAACACAGTCTCATCCTTTCGCTGTCCAACTCTCCCACCCCAGACTTAACCGCTATGCTCAATCTTACATATACTCTACTGGCAAAGTCTAAAACACACTTCCTTTTTCTGTTTTCCCAACTTTCTTTTGTTTGCATACTTTCAAACCCTGTGTATCTGGATATGTCAGCCTCCATCGACCAGGATAGAGTTTTCCAATTCCGGTTTAATTCGATAGCCCTCCAGCCTTTATAATATATATATATATATATATATATATATATATATATATATATATATATATATATATATATATATATATATATATATATATATATATATATATATATGGCGCATTCCATGACAAATCATGCAAAAAAAGAGAAAATTTACACCACTAGGTCTTAGATTTTGCTTAAACTTTGTTTATCTACTGTCTTTTACCTAAAAACAAAGAAAATGAGGTTAAAAAAATTTTTAAAATTTTTTTGGGGGATTTTATAGCCCCCCAAAATTTGGAGTTTTCAAAATTTTGGTTTTTTTCAAGAGGTCATAACTTTGGTTCTAGAAGTGATAGAGTTGTGAAACAAAATGCATTCTATGCCAAATGGCCTGATAAACAAGAGTTACTCTAAGCATTTTTTACCTAAAACTTATTTTATTAAAAGTTATTGAACATTTAACATTTGGGGGCTGCTTCCCCCCTTATGGCCAATCGATACAAAAAATTTTATTGGTGTTAAAAATGTTCCTTTATCATTTGCTCATAAAAGTAAATAATGAAACACTTGTGAATTAAAGTATTTAATGCATATATCTTACTTTGAATAATGGGAGGTGCACACATTTTTCCTTATAACATTAGTCAAATACTTTATTAATGTTTAATTAATCCCTAATGTATGACTTTCTTAACAATTAACATTAATTTCCTTTATATATAATATTAAATTAAATGAGTTTTAGTAAGTAAAAATACATTTAGCTGTTTTTAATTTTCAATTTCATTAAACAATTAGCATTTTTTACATCCTTTTTCTCAAATGAGTATGCTATATTAATCCCTGGAATAATGGTTGGACTTGACATTATACACAATATGTCATCTTCTGGTATCCAACATTCATCCTTTTTTTCGGGAAAGATGTATTTGTAGGGCTGTTTAGCAGATTGATGTAAGAAATTAATTTTATAATCTCTAAATTCATGTGATACCTGTTCAATAATCCCCATCCAAAGGGCCTTATCATATATGCAAGCAACATATTGTCCTGGAGTATAAGCAATTTCAGTTCCACTATTTTCTATGTCACTTAAATCAGATTCAACTTTACTCGTTTTAAACAATATTGGTGATTTATCATTAGATGTCTGGTAAGCAAATAATTTATTTTTTCCACTAGGGATAAATCTATGAAAACCTGTAGAACCTTTAATTGGAAGAGCCTTCTGGAATCTACTTGACAAGATGTTTTTATTCACTTCTATTTCAGTCTTTGAAACAAAAATGCATTCAATGTTCTTAAAATTAGATTTACAAAAGTTGTAAAAGGATTCTGGAGTCAAAATGTGGTCTGACACTGTTTTTTGCAAGCTTCTTTTTGCAACAGCTCTTTTTATTGTGCCCCCTATTCCATCACACACACTTTTCCCATGACTTGTTGCAAAAAAAATTCCACTCTGCTTTTACTTCAAAATCATCCTCATGATAACATAAGTTAATAAAATTGAACCGGTTTTTATATTGTGCCTTACAACCATCTGAAAAGTAATGAACTTTTTTTATTGTTGAAAACTTTTGAGTTATTATTTTCATAAAATGTGTTTGAAAAGTATAGACTGCAGTAGTTGAATGCTCTAGAGAATCACTGATAAAGCAGTAACTTTTGTGATCAAGCTTACTGTCAGCATTTAAGTAATAAATAACAATAGGATGCAATGTAACCTGTTCATTTGTCCAATGAAATATTTGGGCAGCATCCTGAACCATAAATGAATAATTTTCAGCAAAATCACCTATTACAATAGCCTCATCTGGAGGTATACTTTCTTTCAAACTATTCAGATATGCACTTTGAGTTTTAGCTATGTAATGATGGCGAGTTAGATTAACAATATTGTTTGACAAGCAGGAAATGAAATCGTGAACAGGCTTCACAAATTTTTCTATAGTTGTTCTGTCAGTGCTTACCCATTGACAGTATTCTACATTGTCACGTTTCAGATAATACATCTAGAGAATTTATAATAATTTGAAACAGATGCTATACCTGGACTTTCTTTACAACGCTGCAACATACATTTTCGATTATTTGTGTTACAAACTTCCTTATCAATATGTTGCTTGCATATATGATAAGGCTTTTTTGGATGGGGATTATTGAAGAGGTATTACATGAATTTAGAGATTATAAAATTAATTTCTTACATCAATCTGCTAAACAGCCCTACAAATACATCTTTCCCGAAAAAAAGGATGAATGTTGGATACCAGAAGATGACATATTGTGTATAATGTCAAGTCCAACCATTATTCCAGGGATTAATATAGCATACTCATTTGAGAAAAAGGATGTAAAAAATGCTAATTGTTTAATGAAATTGAAAATTAAAAACAGCTAAATGTATTTTTACTTACTAAAACTCATTTAATTTAATATTATATATAAAGGAAATTAATGTTAATTGTTAAGAAAGTCATACATTAGGGATTAATTAAACATTAATAAAGTATTTGACTAATGTTATAAGGAAAAATGTGTGCACCTCCCATTATTCAAAGTAAGATATATGCATTAAATACTTTAATTCACAAGTGTTTCATTATTTACTTTTATGAGCAAATGATAAAGGAACATTTTTAACACCAATAAAATTTTTTGTATCGATTGGCCATAAGGGGGGGAAGCAGCCCCCAAATGTTAAATGTTCTATAACTTTTAATAAAATAAGTTTTAGGTAAAAAATGCTTAGAGTAACTCTTGTTTATCAGGCCATTTGGCATAGAATGCATTTTGTTTCACAACTCTATCACTTCTAGAACCAAAGTTATGACCTCTTGAAAAAAACCAAAATTTTGAAAACTCCAAATTTTGGGGGGCTATAAAATCCCCCCAAAAAATTTAAAAAATTTTTAAACCTCATTTTCTTTGTTTTTAGGTAAAAGACAGTAGATAAACAAAGTTTAAGCAAAATCTAAGACCTAGTGGTGTAATGCTTTGCATGATTTGTCCTGGATTGCTCCATATATATATATATATATATATATATATATATATATATATATATATATATATATATATATATATATATATATATATATATATATATATATATATATATATATATATATATATATATATATATATATATATATATATATATATATATATATATATATATATATATATATATATATATATATATATATATATATATATATATATATATATATATATATATATATATATATATATATATATATATATATATATATATATATATATATATATATATATATATATATATATATATATATATATATATATATATATATATATATATATATATATATATATATATATATGAGCGAATTTTCGTTTGTTCGCGTGCTCTTTGAGTCTTTATTAATGAAGAAAATAAATATTTTAAAAATATATTTTTTTTGTCGTTGTTTTATCAGTCCATCAAAGGATTCGCCATTGTGAATTTCCTTTAACCATTGCAATTTCTTCAAAATGCTTTGTTTCAATTCAGTGCCACTAGTGGATCAGGCAAGGGGTCTGAGGGTCAGGGGATCATGGGATCAGGGGGTCAGGGGGTCAAGGGGTCAGAGGATCGGGGGGATAGCAAATGATAATCTGATTCCAAACGGCCCTTTGCTGTCGATGAATTTTGTTTTAAGTTACTAATTGATATTTGCATAAGAATACAACCAACCAACTATTCCTATATATATATATATATATATATATATATATATATATATATATATATATATATATATATATATATATATATATATATATATATATATATATATATATATATATATATATAATATTATATATATATATATATATATATATATATATATATATATATATATATATATATATATATATATATATATATATATATATATATATATATATATATATATATATATATATATATATATAATATATATATATATATATATATATATATATATATATATATATATATATATATATATATATATATATATATATATATATAATATATATATATATATATTATATACTCATTTATTTAGTTATTTGCTAATGCGTCCAAAAATAAATGGTGAGAAAAAGGAACCAATCTAAAAATAGATTTTGCAACATTACTAATTGACTTTTCTGTCTTCGAGTGAGTGAAAAAATACGAAGGAAAAACGGCAGTTCAAAGGAAAATGAAAATAAGACAGTATTAAGTTAGAAAATGAGAGAAAGGATTGGACAATGGAAACTGAGAACAAAAAGGTATGGACAGAGAGAGAGAGAGAGAGAGAGAGAGAGAGAGAGAGAGAGAGAGAGAGAGAGAGAGAGAGAGAGAGAGAGAGAGAGAGAGAGAGAGAGAGAGAGAGAGAGAGAGAGAGAGAGAGAGATCTGGAATTCAATAAAATATTTTCCAGGAAATTGAGAATAGCAAAGTTTTAAAATGTCAAAAAAATGATTTTTTTTTCCTTAAACTCTTGCATGCTTGCTAAATTTTAATTGTTTTAGAAGTCAAGGTTCTATTCTATTTCTATTACGAAAAAATAGTATATATATCAAATGCTTTACACGCACACACACACACATACACACACATACACACACAAACAACACATATATATATATATATATATATATATATATATATATATATATATATATATATATATATATATATATATATATAAATATAAATATATATATATATATATATATATATATATATATATATATATATATATATATATATATATATATCAGTTATCACCACAACTCACTAACAGCGCCTATTCGAGGGGAAGAGGTAAAATAGTAGTAAAATCAAGAATAAAAACATACATTTCCCACAAACGCAAATTTGTAGCTGAGAGCAAACGCGAGTTTTAAGATGGGGGAAATTTAATTTGTCAAGAAATGCAGAAAATGAAAGGAAATTACACAAAACGGAGGTAGCTGGAAGAAAAAGAACCTCAACCTCAAGTGGTGGCCACTTTCTTTGGACAATGCCAATGTTTGCACATATTTCATGTGCAAACACGGAACCCTTTGTGAAATGAATGCGTCGTGTAGTTGGGGGAATACTAGTGAGTAGTATCCAGTTCCATTGAGAACTTGCTGCAATATTACTTAGAGAAGAGTGACAGTTTCAACGGTACTTCGCAAAGATGGGGGTCAAGTGACATGGAGGAAACGGATCTGTTAATAAGTTTCTTGACGTTTGACACGATCGTATCCAAAAGACCGTAAATCTTGAGCCACCTCAGATAAGAGAGAGGCACTCCATACAATGGTGGATGAAATTTTTGTGTAGTTGGAGAACTGAAAATAAAATAAAATCTATAATACTAATTAGTAATCAAAGCTTCCCCTAGGCATCCCTAGTAACCATTGGAATGAGGTTCCAATACATTTTTTTGTTTATGTTAGGACCAAGGATGTTTATATTCTTAACATAAGTGAAAGGAAAACTTTTTCAAGAGATAGAAAAGTTAAAAGCTTTCTTTGAGAGGGAGATTTGTTGGAATTGATATGTTATGTGAAAGAATTCAATTACACCAAGTTGAAACGAACACTCTGGGAAATTCTATCTAGATCAGCCAGATTGGAATCAGGAAGATTAAGAGGAGAGGCGAATCAAGATTCAAAAGTGGGGAGCAGATTTAAAATGAGTAGAAGAATAAAGGGTCAAGTGAATAGAGTTATATGAGCAAATAAGAAGATCATTTAGGAAAAGTAAGAATAAAGTAGGAGGTGAGACAGAATCCTGAGAAACCTCACTCGACCTAAAATGAAGTAGAAGTTACCAAATCAACAGCAGCCTATATGGAACTATTAGAAGAAAGTCTGATGTAAGTAAGCAAAGACAAGAAGGGAAACCAAAATTTTATTTTTAAGGAGGATAACGTGTATAATAAAATCCCCACCACAAAAAAAACACTCCATACTCTCTAAGGTCAGAATACCATAAATCTATGAAATAGGAAAGTATATCACCAGTAGACCTCGAACAACGAAAACCATACTGATAATCGAAAAGAAAGAAATGAGTTCCAGATAAATGGGAGTTGAAAATAGTTTCTAAGATCTCAGAGAGCTATTGAATAAGCTGGACAAATGTACTTCTCCAACAATATGGGAAAGTGTTAGTCTTCAAACAAACAAACACACATTCTTCAAAACGTGGGGTTGAGTGCCATACGAGCATCTTGTTACTCTAACTTTCATATATTTCAGAAACATGCACGCGATTAGATTTGATAACAGGCAAAAGCATAGGACAACTGGAAGGAGAAGAAATATGGAAATTGACGGAGTAATTCAGGATTGAATTAGTGGAAAAAAGAAGGCCCCTTTGATCGTCGAATAATATCATTGCAATGATTCAGAAATGAATGAAAATAAGGAAAAATGATAGGAGAACTAGATTTTTTCTCCCCCCGATTCGCAATATCTTCAGATTCGAAAGATCGAACTATGAAGCAATGAACCTGTTAATCCCATCAACGATTACAGTCCAAACTTATTAGCAGAAACAGTAGCTTTTCCAGAGTCAAAGAATAATTAACGTAGAATTGACTCAAATCCCCAAGAAGGCCGATTAAAATGGTAGAAGACTCGCTTAGGGTAGCATGAAGTTGTTGGAGAGAAAGAACTAAGATTGAGAAATAAGATTGAAGTCAGATTTACCAATAGGTGCAAAAATGGCATTTATAAAACAAGTAGTAGTAGAGCATGTCAAATATGTTCAGGAATTGTTTAAGACGATCCCGAATTTGCTCCAGATCGTTAGGGATGTTGAATTATTATTTTTCTTTCACTCCTGGATCAGTATTAGATAACCTCAACTATTCAGTGTTGAGTACATTAAAATCAACTAAATAAAGGACCTCATTCTTTAGATGAGATGATGCAGCGCTCTTGGGGGAAATAGTGAAATACACAAAAAAAAAAAAAATAATGAAAAATCTGTTTCATTAGGAGAACATCAACATAAGCACAAGATTATTATAGTAGTAGGAACAAAGATTTTAATCAATAGAACTTTCAAGAGAGAAGATTCGAGATTTTTGAAATGTGTTAAGAGGGTGCTAATGCTTTATTTAAGGCACAAGTGGTGCGATACACATGTATTTGATCAAGGAAATAGTAACTGTTAAATGCTTTCTGTGTTTGAGCAAGGTTAATAGTTGTAAACTTTGGGAAAGGACACTGGATGGGAGTACCCAATTCTTTCCTCTTAACACAAAGATGGGAAATAACTTTGTAATCATTTTAATTTTATAATCAGATGACATCAAAGTGGAAGTTACACCTTGAGATGAAACTATCATATCTCGACAAAGAAAAAATTATAATTTTTTTTTTTTACCTTGAGAACATAACTCATGAACACCAAAAAATTAGGAATTTCAAACAAGCACATGGATTGCAGAATTTTATTAGGGAGAAAACAAAGCTAGTGAGTTCCAGTTAAGAAAAAAATAAACAAATAACAGGTAATAATTATGAGTTACTTTTTTATATAACTTTATAATAATTAAGAATTTTCTGTAATAAATAACATTCAGAAAAATGTTAATATGTGAGGAACAGATTTTTCGTAGTGTAGTTTGTAACAAATGTTCAGAACATAAATAAATAAAAAAAAATTATTTTAAAGCTTAAATCCTTATATATATTATATATATATATATATATATATATATATATATATATATATATATATATATATATATATATATATATATATAATATATATATATATATATATATATATATATATATATATATATATATATATATATATATATATATATATATATATATATAATATATATATATATATATATATATATATATATATATATATATATATATATATATATATATATATATATATATATATATATATATATATATATATATATATATATATATATATATATATATATATATATATATACTATATATATATATATATATATATATGAATGTAAAAGTGACAGGGGGATTCATTCAAGTAATAGAAAATACTGAAAAAAAAAATTGTTGGTGACACGAAAGCACAGATGGAAGGAAAAAAAATCTGAACACAACAAACAGACTAAATAAAAGAATAATAAATAAAATGGAAAAAAAGGTGTGAAAAGTATACCTATTTTACTAATACACTGGAAAACATTTATATTTATATTAGTTGATGATACAAATAATTTGAAAGTGTATCAGAGTTCGAATACACATTAGAAATTTCTTTCTATTTGCTAATCCATAAGCTCTGTAAACGAATAAAAAGGAATCTTGAAAAAAAACAAAAACAAAAACAAAAACAAAAAATTGGCATCAATTTTCAAGAGTAAATAAGTTTTTGAAGGGTAATATTATCACGTA
>SEYY01021736.1:30000-37500 GCA_009176605.1 Armadillidium nasatum
ATCCGAGATTTAAAACCTGCATTAAGTACCTATTCTAAAAAGGGTGTGATGAAGGGGGTTGAAAGATCAATAATAAACACACATATGACCTTCAATGAGAATAGAAAAAAGTATGAGTTATCAATCCTATATAAGTGAAATGACAGTCTCCACTCTTGATTTATAAATCATTAATGAGTATAAGGATTAGGGAAGTATTTTTTTTTTAGTTTCTAACATTGTTTACATTCGAAAAACCAACGATTTTACATTGAGAGTATTATTTCTGTTGATAAACTCTTTTTACTACTTCTTTTGAATTCAAATCTCATACTCCTCATGAAAAGTAACTTCATATACAGTATATCTACATATCGTTATTTCAATGAGGGATATTGGATGAATTTTAATGAAAATATTTTACAAAGTGTTTCGTTAACTTTAAAATATGAAAATCCATTCTTCCTTTGACGCCTTTAAACATTCTAGCCCATTTGAAAGGTTCGGACATTTTCTATGAAAACCGATTTCTGGAATAAAATTTTTACTATAGAAAAAATAAAGTTTGGTTTCGATACATAATTGGGCGAAATAAGCATAATTTCCATTCTTGTCCAATAGTTTCAATGGTTTCAGAGATACGTACCACTTCACTTGTTTTATATAACTTTTGAATGACTTGACAGATCTTTTCCAAATTTTCAGGAACCATGTAGGAAGGATGTAGGTAAAACAATTTTGTCCAGTTCCCTTAAAAAAATTTGATGTTAAATGTAAAAAAAATAAACTTTAAAAAAATTGTGTTAAAATATTTAATTTACAATTTTTTCGAATGACAGATATCAAATTTCTGTTCAATAATATTTTATCTCTACCCTTCCTCTAGAATTTCTGAAAATTTGGTAAAGGTCGGTCAATCAACAAAAAATTTAAAACAGAGTGTAGGTATCAAAGAATCTAAAAATAGAACCCTTCACCATTTTTTTAATTTAATTTTTCTCGTTAAACCAAAATGAATCAAACTTTCAGGAAAGGTATAGCTAAATTATTATTGGATAGAATTATCTATATCTATCTCTGAAAAAAAGTTGTAAGTTTAAATATTCGCTCAAAATTAAAAAATAAAAATCTTTTTGAGAATTTCATATCAATATATTTTTCACGAATTGGGCAAACTATCTTTTGCTATCCTCTTCCTACAGAGATCGTGAAAATTTTTACCAGGTCGGTCCAATAATTCAAAAGTATAGGAAAAAGGGGTGAAAGAGTATGTTTCTCCGAAGCCATTAAAGATACAGAAACTGGATAAGAATCAGAAAATGCTTATATATAATTTGCAAAGTAGTTTATAAAGTAAAAACATTATCTGCAAAACATGAAAATTCATTCACTCAAAAGTTTAGATCATTTGAAAGGTTAATATTTGTTTCGACTGAAAATCATTAAAGACCTACATACAATCTTATAAGGTTATGTCTCGTGGTTGGATAAATTAGAAATTGCTTAATTAAGCATTATTCAGTAACTTGAAAAATTCTTATCTAGATACTTTACTGCAGAAAGTTTCCAAAACTTAAAAATTTTCACAGGTTTTTTCAGTTCTTAAACTTAAAATAACATCAACAAGTTTTTTTGTTTCCTTTCAAATTAATCAAATAAACAATCTTAAAATCTGTCAGACCTTTAAATTATCAGATTTAATTTGAATATTAATTTTTCAACTCCTGCTACAGTTTGGGTCCAAAAGTATATTGTTAAAAGCACCTCTATTTCAACTAATGTTACCTTATATATATATATATATATATATATATATATATATATATATATATATATATATATATATATATATATATATATATTATATATATAATATATATATATATCATTAAACATCGAAGTTTAAAGTTTACTATAGGGGAATCGAACCCGGGCACTATGACAAAAAAGTATAGAGTTTTACCTCTACTTAGGTAAAACTCTATTCTTTTGTGTTATAGGGCCCG
Source organism: Armadillidium nasatum (assembly GCA_009176605.1). NCBI lineage: Eukaryota > Metazoa > Arthropoda > Malacostraca > Isopoda > Armadillidiidae > Armadillidium > Armadillidium nasatum. The sequence goes on from SEYY01021736.1 coordinate 31,986, forward strand.
GGTTCGATTCCTCTATAGCAAACTTTAAACTTCGATGTTTAAATGAATATTTAGTCTGCGAGAGTGTTAGCAGACTTTAATTATTACCTTTTATATATATTATATATATATATATATATATATATATATATATATATATATATATATATATATATATATATATATATATATATATATATATATATAAAATCTGTTCATCTTTGAAATTTATTCTATTCCTTTTTGACTGCACAATATTACATGTGAGATTTATTCAGAAAGCTAAATTCTAAATGGAAAACAATTCGGCGACGAGATGAAAGACCACGAAAACGAAACGAATTTCTTCTCCAAGTCCCCTCCCTCCCCCCTCTAACCCTCATTCTTTCTTGGCCTGTTCTCCCCTCCCCCTCAGGCTAAACCCCCCACTTTATCATTAGATTTAACGGAAATAACGTCTTTTGTTCCCATTCTTTTCGTTCATATTTTTTTTACCCACTGTTCGCTTTTGTTGAGCGAAAAATAACGGAAAAAGCATAAACACGTTTATGTTGTTGCGATGATTTAAAAGCTGGTGTTAAGATCGTCAGAAAACAGCTAAGAAACCGCCTCATTTTCCGCTAAATGTCAATCCATTTATTTACACCGCCATGTAAGCGAGATATTCAATATTGCCTACTGAATGCAAGAATTAAATACTTTATGCGTGTACGTACGCATGAATGTATTTATGAATGTATGTAAGAATGTGCGCATGCATGTACGATTTAATGTGTATTCTTACATGAGCATTTTTACATTTGTGCATATATATATATATATATATATATATATATATATATATATATATATATATTATATATATATATATATATATATATATATATATATATATATATATATATATATATATATATATATATATATATATATATATATATATATATATATATATATATATATATATATATATATATATATATATATATATATATATATATATATATATATAAAGGCTTAACTGCAGCTTGTTTTATATATTTTATGTTATTATTTTTACCTTTATTTGCCGTTATTATTGATCAATATTCAAACAAATGCCTAAAGTTGAATTAATTAATTGTTAAATCCTGAATATTAAAATATTATTAATTAAGAGATAATGTAAGGTTTTTAATACTGACACCGACCAGGATAAGATCACTCAAAGCGCTGATATCATAAACACTAGAAATAATTATTCTCGTTAGAGTCTCCAGGCGATCAATGCATAGGAGTCTTTTCTTGGGACAGTTTAAAGACGGTAATAATTGTGTGGAACCAATTTATGTTTGTAGGATTCCAATTCATCCACTGCCATAAGCAGCTACTGTGGCTTAGACCCGAGGTTCTCAAACTAAAGGTCTTGACCCCAAAGGTAGTGGCGAAAGAGGTCCAAGGAGGGTTGAGAGAGGTTTTGAATCTATTAAAACAAAGCAATCGATTTTTTTTTTATTCTTACGTTAATTGGAAAAGTTGATAGTGAAAAAAAAATTTGTTTGATGAGAGGGAGTGACGATAAAAAAGTTTGAGAAACACTGGCTTAAACGATATAAAGACTGATCTGTGTAGTGAAAGTCGTGTGATAAAAACCTTCAAGTGGATCCTATAGAAATAACATTCGGATTCTTATCACATCTTCCCTCCATATTAGCTCCATTAAAACTAACAAGTTTCATGTGAAATATCCACATTGTCATTTATGGAACATCTTGGACCGGAAAATCCACACTTGAGTTAAACATTATTCCAAACACAATCTTATTTGCATGTGTATTTACATCAAATATATACACATACTTTTTCCTTTCTTTATATATAAAGAACTGGCAAATCAAGAACATTGCAAAATTCGAGTAGGGGAATTTACTAGGTGGGTTTTGCCTAGGATCGGTATAAATGACCAAACCAGAGCTTTCAAACACGTAAGTCAGTCACCATTATTATCAGCTGATGTTGTGATGTGGCATTCTTGTACTTATATATATATATATATATATATATATATATATATATATATATATATATATATATATATATATATATATATATATATATATATATATATATATATATATATATATATATATATATATATATATAAGAATGAGAATATTGTGAGATATTTTTAATATTTTTAAAAAGAATTTCTATCAAAATCTGAAAATATATAAAAATTGATATCAAATTTCCAATAGACAATAAAAATTACAACTTTTTAAGACAAACAAACTTATAAAATCAAAGAAAATGAAAATATATTAAAAATTTTGAGTAAAGATACGACAAACAACTTTGAAAATGAATATTCTTGTTTTTAAATATATAAAAATAGAACAAAAATCTGATAATAATATATATTGTAATATAACATTATATATAATATATTTCAAAGTTTGTTTTATTCATAATAGTCAAGTAATAATCGAGTTTGTTTTATTGCTTTCGATAAAAAATATTTTTCTTCATAGATAACAAAAGAAAATTTATTATTATTTTTATTATTATTATTATTATTATTATTATTATTATTATTATTATTATTATTATTATTATTATTATTATTATTATTATTATTATTATTATTATTATTATTATTATTATTATTATTATTATTATTATTATTATTATTATTATTATTATTATTATTATTATTATTATTATTATTATTATTATTATTATTATTATTATTATTATTATTATTATTATTATTATTATTATTATTATTATTATTATTATTATTATTATTATTATTATTATTATTATTATTATTATTATTATTATTATTATTATTTTATATATTATTATTATTATTTTTATATATTATTTTATTATTATTATTATTTTATTTTTATTATTATTATTTTTATATTCTACTTTTATTATTAATATTATTATTATTATTATTATTATTATTATTATTATTATTATTATTATTATATTCATTGTTATTGCTATTGTTATTTTTATTGTTGTTGTTGCTATTATTGAATTAGTATTAATGTTATCATTATGAAGGTAAGTGTTGTTACTATTATCATTGTTATTACCATTATTTTTGCTACTTTAATAGTGTTAGTATTCATATTATTTATCTCATTTTTATTTTATGAATTAAAAAGGTTATATTTATATGAAACAATGAGGCTCAAAGGGAACTTCTGTGTTTTCCTTAAATATATAAATGAGAACTAAATACCTATAGTATAATTATAAGTGCATTTAGTAGTGTAAGATCTGCTGTAAAATTGTAAATCATAAAATTTAATATCTTTTAGAACAAAGACATGTAAATTATATAATTTCTAATAAGATTTTCTCCAATTTTTTTGTATAAGAATAATTAAATGAGAAATAAAATTTTTTATATATTAAGATATTTATAAAACTATACTAGTTTAAGGTGGCTAAAAATTATAAAACTAAATTGTAAAACTAATCTAGTTTAATTATAAATTATAAAACTAATCTAGTTTAAGGTGGATAAAAATTATTATTCTAACTTAACCCAGAAGTTAAAATTAGAGTTACATTAAAAGTGTGTTTTCAAAATTAATTTAAATACATATACGAGACAAAAAATTTTAATTTAAGTAAATTAGGCGAAATTAAAGGAAATGAAGGTTCTTTGAAATTTTTGAGGAATAAAACTGCTTTTCCTAACCTAACCTATCCCTACCAGAGATTTGAAAGTACATAACGTTGCATTAATGATTTTTTTTTAAATTATTCCGAATTTTTGTTCTCCTTGCCAAAAAATAATCATCATCTGTCAGAAAAAATATTCCACTGAATTGTCAGATTTGCTGAGCAAATATCAGGACTATGGTAAAGGTTTATATATATATATATATATATATATATATATATATATATATATATATATATATATATATATATATATATATATATATATATATATATATATATATATATATATATATATATATATATATATATATATATATATATATATATATATATATATATATATATATATATATATATATATATATATATATATATATATATATATATATATATATATATATATATATATATATATATATATATATATATATATATATATATATATATATATATATATATATATATATATATATATATATATATATATATATATATATATATATATATATATATATATATATATATATATATATATATATATATATATATATATATATATATATATATATATATATATATATATATATATATATATATATATATATATATATATATATATATATATATATATATATATATATATATATATATATATATATATATATATATATATATATATATATATATATATATATATATATATATATATATATATATATATATATATATATATATATATATATATATTATATATATATGTATATATATATAATATATATATATAAAATTTTAATAAATAGCTTTTTTTTGGTCCTCAAATTAAATAAAAAAAAAACTTAATATTAAAATTTCCATCCCATTATACCTTTAGGACGTCGTACTGGGTAAGATAAATATAAAATAAAAAAAAATAAAAAAAAAAAAATAAATAATAATATATATATATATATATATATATTATATATATATATATATAATATATATATATATATATATATATATATATATATATATATATATATATATATATATATATAGAAAGGCTAAAGCCAACACCAAGGGTCTCCACATATTATTTATTACAGTGTGAACGTTTCAAACCTTAACTCGGTCCGTCCTCAGCACAATCTAAGTTCTAAAAAATTTTCTAATTTAAAATATAAACCAAATAATTTCATTAACTAAATATAAAAAATACTAACATAATAATAATTATTATTACAATAAAAAAATAAAAATATAAGAATTATATTGATATTAAAATAACATAAACAAAAACCAAGACTAAAGTCGAAATTTTGCAATACCAAGAAATATTAAAAAGGCTGGACTATTTAGGAAAAAGGACTTCATCACTGTGTGAAAAGAACAGTAGAAGAAGCTTGATCATTTAATTAAGGATGGGGAATGAGTTTTTATATATAAAGACTCCAATATCCTACGATCAAGAAGAGAAGACGAATGTCGGAGTATAGAGAAATCAGAAGAAGAAAAAGGATGGGTATCTCCATGGTCTCTTATGGCAGAGTGCTTCCGGAGAAGAAAGAGGAAGGTCAGTTCTGAAGGAAACTCCTCTATGTTTATCAATCCTCACTTTTAATTGTAGACCAGTTTGGCCTACATACGCCGCATTACAGCTGGCACACTTAAATAAGTATATTAATGAGGATCTGAGAAACATTGGGATAGATTCCTTATGTCTGAAGAAAGTGTGAATTGAGAGAGAGTTATAATTTATAAGAATAAACTGGCATTGGGGGAATATAGCCTCAAGTACAGTAAGAATAGATTTGTTAAGTTGGGATGTAAGGGATCATATAAAAGGAAGTTTTTGATATATTTTTTG
>SEYY01021736.1:42500-45000 GCA_009176605.1 Armadillidium nasatum
TTGTGGTGTTCTTAAGGGATCAATCCTAAGTCCAACAAATTTCCTATTCATCATTAACGACGTTTTTTTTTTTTCTTTAACTTCATCATCTAACCATTCCTATGAAGACGAATCCTCCCTTCATTACTCATTTTATTTTCAGACACATTCCACCCATCAGCAATTAATTGACGATATAGGAAGATGGACTTGGAGAACCTAAGCTATGATCTATCTCGTATTTCAAATGGGGGCTGAGAAAACATGGCTGTTTTCAATGCCTCAAAAATTCCATTTCTGCATCTTTCTACTCGACAATCTTCGACACAGCTATAATATCTTCGAAAACACACAAACCAAACTTTCCTATTTCTTTAATATTCTCGATATTTCTTTTTATCGTGATCTTTTTTGAAAGGATTACATTATTTCTTTCCTTAAGCACTTTTCTAGGAGGTTAGGTGTTCCGAGGAACCTTCAAAACTAATTCAGGCAACCCCAGCTGCTTAATCTTTATAGGAGTTTTGTTCATACATGTATGGAATATATCTCAGATATGTGGGATAGTTTCATTCACATTTACATTCACACACTCCCTTTAACTATTTTTTTAACTTCCTATGATTTACACGCTCTCAAATGTAGTGTATCGGGACATGTCGGGGTTTACCTTGACCAGATTTCAGGTTTTATTCCCGAACGTTGGTGGAAATTTTAGTAGGTCTTCAAGTAAAGTCTCGAACACACTCCTTTTATATATTTTTACAACTTCCGTTGACATACACACCTTCAAATTTTACCCTTTTTCAGGAATATTTTCCCATTCTTGGGAAAATTGATAGGACTTCTATTTTTGTCCACCGAAGTAAATATATATATATATATATGTATACATATATATATATATATATATATATATATATATATATATATATATATATATATATATATATATTATATATATATATATATATATATATATATATATATATATATATATATATATATATATATATATATATATATATATATATATATATATATATATATATATATATATATATATATATATATATATATATATATATATATATATATATATATATATATATATATATATATATATATATATATATGCTGTATAAATGAAGAGAGAGAGAGAGAGAGAGAGAGAGAGAGAGAGAGAGAGAGAGAGAGAGAGAGAGAGAGAGAGAGAGAGAGAGAGAGAGAGATCGTTTAATATAAACGCCTGCATTTGTTGATAGCATGGTTTCGGAGTAAGCATTTGACTTATTTAGTTTAAAGAATTGATGAGCTTTGTTGTAGGTTTCCATTTATAACATCGGCTGAGCTGTGAAACTATTTTGAGCAGCGATGCGAATGAAGCTTTTGACCACCACAGAACAGCATCTCGACAAGGCGACGTTTATCTCTTAATTTATTATAAGGAATAGTTCTAGAAATTGAAAGCAATTTGTATTTATTTTTTTTTTATTTTTATTTTTTTTAAAGAGAAAGTTTCGTCATTCACGAGTAACTAAATTATTTTAATTGATTTTATCAATATTTTAACTAAAACCCAAACATTTATATATACATTTTTTTTTATAGTATATATATATATATATATATATATATATATATATATATATATATATATATATATATATATATATATATATATATATATATATATATATATATTATATATATATATATTATATATATACTTGACGAGTGAAGATTCAGGGTTCGATTCACGAGCTCTTGGAGACCTCATCCCCTCGGATAAATTTAAAAAACCGAGGATGAAGTAAATTTAATAATAATAATAATAATAATAAAAATAAAAAAACTCTACGGCAAACACGTTTGATACAACAGTAATAACAGCAACCGTAATAATTTAATAATATAATATTAATGATAAAAATAATACTTAATAATAATAATACTAATAATAATAATAATTAAATAATAATAATGATAATTAAATAATAATAATAATAATAATAATAATATTAATATCAATACTAATATTAATATTAATATTAATAATAATAATAATAATAATAATAATAATAATAATAATAAATAATAATGAGGATGAATGTTAATGAATAATAATAATAATAATATATAATAATAATAATAATAATAATAATAATAATAATAATAATAATAATAATAATAATAATAATAATAATAATAATAATAATAATACTTATCATGTAAGTTGGATATTCTCTTCCAGTTTTCAAAAGTTTTTTTTTTCATTCTTTTTCTTCTATTAGCTGACCGGTTTCGTCCTCCAACTTAGTGTGTCACTTTACTTAACCGAGATTGACTGAGCGTCAACATTTACTGGTTCCGAGACTGATTGATTGACAGATGGAACATAACAGCATTTACCCCTATCATTTTAAATTCTGAACTCCTCATGTGAAGCTTAAAATCTAATATATACTTTATTAATAATTTATCTTAATTTATAATCTTAACTAACTTTTGGTTTAAAATG
>SEYY01021736.1:75000-77500 GCA_009176605.1 Armadillidium nasatum
TGCGATTTGGAACTTTAAAATATTTTCAGTTTCTCAATTAAACTCAACTCATTACTCAAATTGAAAGCTATGATGCTAAATAAATTAAATTTATAATAAAAGTAATCTGTGATAAGGAAATAGTTCTTTCCTTACACTAAAAACAATATATGGTTAATTACAGTATTTAAAATTGATATATTTATTTACTGAAAGTATATTTACAGTATTGGTAATACGTTGCAAAGAATTTTATTTTTTAATACTTAAAAATATTAGATAATCAAATAATAATTAAAAGCATACGCTTATAAATATGGGAGGGATCCGATTTCCGAAATTTGTTTAATTACCGACTGACTTCAATGAGCTAAAAAAAGTAGATTTCTGACATTTTTCTGTATCTATAGCGGTTTGAAAGTTGGTTGGAAAATTTACCAGTGAAAAAAGTGAAGAGCGGGGACAAACCACTGGTCGAAATGACCTGAAAATTGAACTGTGTATTCATAGTTCCAATATCTAACTTGTCAAGGATACGATTTTTGAAATCTGCCTTAGAAAAAAGGATTTTTTCCCTTTTCTGTCCAACTGTAGAAATATTTTATTAATTTTTTAAAAAATTACCCTTCCGGATAAATTTTTTTTAAAAAATACACGTAAACTTTTTACATTTTTGGCAGTAGTTTAGAGGAGGTACAGAGCTACAACTTTATCTCAATAAGTCATGCAATGCTATTTGTTCTTTACGAGAAATAGCCTCTTAAATTTTGGAAATTTTGAAATTTTTTTTTTGAAATTGTTAAAATTTGAGGGGCCATATCTCCAAAAGAGCAAATAGCGTTGAATGATGTACTATGAGAAAGTTATATCTTTGTACCTCGACTAAACAACTGCCAAAATTGAAAAATGTAATTTTTTTCTGTGCAAATGTAAAAAGTTTTTTGAAATATTTTAAAATTTTGGCTTCGGAAAAAAAAAATAAAACCAGAAAAAACTACCTCCAACTTTTTTCATTTTTGGTAGTTGTTTAGAGGCGATACAGAGCTACAACATCCTCTCGATACATCATTCAGTGCATTTGTTCTTTTCGAGATATAGCCTCTCAAATTTTAACAGTTTTCAAAATTTGAGAGGCAGTATCACGAAAAGAACAAATAGCGCTGAATGATGTAAGAGAGAAGGTTGTGGCTTTCTACTTCCTCTAAACAACTGCCATAAATGAAAAAAGTTTCAGATGTAGCTTTGTTTTTTTTTTTGGTTCAGTGGGGTAAATTATCCAAAATCTGCTTTACAGTTGGTCAGAAAAGGGCATATAACTCTTTTTCTAAAGCAGATATCAAAAATCGTATCCTTAACAAGTTTAATATTGGAACTGTAAATATACAGTTCAATTTTCAGGTCATTTCTATAAATGGTTCGTCCCACCATTCACCTTTTTTCAACGGGTAAATTTTCCAACCAACTTTCCAACCATTATAGAATACAGAAAAACAGCCAGAAAATCGATATTTTTCAAGCGCGTTGAAATGCAGATTTCATAAAAATCAGTCAAGAATTAAACTTTTTTTCTTTCAAAATTGAGAACATTGGATCCTTCCCTTATGGTGAAAGTAAATATACAGTATTCATAAAAAGCGGAAAACAATGTTACATTTTCATACAAGTCGTTTTCCCTTTATTATAGTCTTCGTGTGTTTAATAATTTAATAGATAAAATGCATAACATTTGAAAATTATATATATATATATATATATATATATATATATATATATATATATATATATATATATATATATATATATATATATATATATATATAATAACACACATTGAAAATGAGGAAAAAAAGCCACTTTCTCACTAAGAAGAGGGGAAAAAAAAGAAAAATTGGCAACTTCTACTATATGTAATTGAATAAAGAATCTATAAATGTTTACATAAACGCACATATTATATATATATATATATATATATAATATATATATATATATATATATATATATATATATATATATATATATATATAATATATATATATATATATATATATATATAATATATATATATATATATATATATAATATATATATATATATATATATATATATATATATATATATATATATATATATATATATATATATATATATATATATATATATATATATATATATATATATATATATATATATATATATATATATATATATATATATATATATATATTATTATTTTTATTATATATATATATATATATATATATATATATATATATATATTTATATATATATAGTATATATATATATATATATATATATTATATATATATATATATATATATATATATATATATATATATATATATATATATATATATATTATATATATATATATATATATATATATAATATTATATATATATTTATATATATATATATATATAATATGGGTGTGTGTTGTATGTGGAGAGAGTATTGATAATTGCTATATATATATATATATATATATATATATATATAT
>SEYY01021736.1:80000-87500 GCA_009176605.1 Armadillidium nasatum
AATAAGTATGCAAAATTATGAAGGTCTATTTAAAAACAGAACAAATCTCTAAAACCATAATACATACATACATACATATATATATATATATATATATATATATATATATATATATATATATATATATATATATATATATATATATATATATATTATATATATATATATATATATATATATATATATATATATATATATATATATATATATATATATATATATATATATATATATATAATATATATATATATATATATATATATATATATATATATATATTATATATATATATATATATATATATATATATATATATATATATATATATATATATATATATATATATATATATATATATATATATATATATATATATATATATATATATATATATATATATATATATATATATATATATATATATATATATATATATATATATATATATATATATATATATATATATATATATATATATATATATATATATATATATATATATATATATATATATATATATATATATATATATTATATATATATATATATATATATATATATATATATATATATATTAGTGATGGATCGGATGTCATATTTTCCAATTTGCGGATGCGGATGCGGATGCGGATGTTGAATTTTGGAGAAGTGCGGATGCGGATGCGGATGCGGATGTTAAATTTTCGAAAGTGCGGATGCGGATGCGGATGGATGTTGAATTTTCGAAAGTGCGGATGCGGATGCGGATGCGGATGTTGAATTTTTGAAAGTGCGGATGCGGATGCGGATGCGGATGTTAATTTTGATGAGGAGTGCGGATGCGGATGCGGATGTTAATTTTGGTGAGGATGCGGATGCGGATGCGGATGCGGATGTTTATATATATATTTATATATTTTATAATTGTACAAAATTTATATATATATATATATATATATATATATATATATATATATATATATATATATATATATATATATATATATATATATATATATATATATATATATATATATATATATATATATATATATATATATATATATATATATATATATATACACCTTTCCCACTTTCGTGAGGTGGTGCCCGCCACAATTCCTTACAAACATAACTATTCTTACCTTTCAACGCTTTCACCACCTCCCTCCATCTCTGTCTCCACAAATCTTCTACCCTCGTCTAAACTCAAATTCCTTCCATCAAAATCACTCTATCTCCATCCATCCATCTCCACTTCAGCCTTCCCCTCTCCCTACCCTTCTCCTATCTACATCGGATCTACGTACCTTGCCAACCATTCTGTTCTCTTTCATTCTTCACATATGTCCAAACCATTTTAGCACATCCTCCTCCTCTCTATCAATTACACCCTTCTTCCATTTACACATCTCCCTTATTCTTTCATTTCTAATCCTATCAATCCTTCTCAATTTGTATATCGCTCTCAAATCTTTCATCTCAAAGACTTTGAAACTTTTTCTCGACCGAGCACTTATCGTCTATGTTTCACACACATACAATACAGAAGGTGAACACATACATTCATACATTCTTATCTTTATTTCTTTCGAAATTTTTCCTTTCTTTCCATACTTTTCTTAGGCCCCCAATACTTTCATTCCTTCTACCACTCTGTTCTTTATTCCTTTTTCCGTCCCACCCTTACCTTCCACCCAACATTACTAGATATTTGAATTCATTCACCTCCTCAAGTTTCCATTCTCACACTTCTACAAACCAATTCCTCCCTCCACATTTCCTCATCCCCACCTCCAATCCTCATAACTTTATTCTTCGCTGGATTGAATTTCAATCTCTTGTTTGCACATTTCCCTTCAAACTCTCTCACAAGTATTCTCATCTTTTCTCCAGATTCTGCCACCAACACATGCCGCATCATCTGCAAAAAGTAAAGCATTCACTTCACATTCACCCTCCATATTTCTCAACGTAATACTCTACCCTTCTCTCTCCATTTTTCTAAGTAAATCATTCATCAATAGATTAAATAACATGGATATATTACAAACCCCTGTCTCAATCCCACTCCTATGCTAAACCAATCCGATAATTCTCTCTTCACCCTCACTCTTGATCTACAATTCGCATGCATATATATATATATATATATATATATATATATATATATATATATATATATATATATATATATATATATATATATATATATATATATATATATATATATATATATGGTGATGGATCGGATGTCATATTTTCTAATTTGCGGATGCGGATGCGGATGCGGATGTCGAATTTTGGAGAAGTGCGGATGCGGATGCGGATGCGGATGTTGAATTTTTAAAAGTGCGGATGCGGATGCGGATGCGGATGCGGATGCGGATGTTGAATTTTCGAAAATGCGGATGCGGATGCGGATGCGGATGTTGATTTTTGTGCGGATGCGGATGCGGATGCCATCACTAATATATATATATATATATATATATATATATATATATATATATATATATATATATATATATATATATATATATATATATATATATATATATATATATATATATATATATATATATATATATATATATATATATATATATATATATATATATATATATATATATATATATATATATATATATATATATATATATATATATATATATATATATATATATATATATATATATACTTAATATTTTATTTGTATACAAAAATGTATAGAAACTTATTTTTTTGAAGAAACTTTTAGCTTGGCTATACACAGGTTATGTTTTTATCAAACTGCAAAAGCAAACTGAAAAGAACTAAACCAAATTAGTTATAACATATCAAACTCTTAACGAAACTTCAACTTTTATAATTAATTTCTAATTTTAAAAACTATAAAACCAAATTATAATACAGATTATAATAAAAGGAAACCTATAACAAGGCAACCGAGACATTATTTATGAAATTTATTCTTAAATTATTATTATGACAATAACAATAATTAATAGTAATAATTAAAGATTATTTAAAAAAAAAAGCAATAATTCGACAACCATAAAACAAACAGGTTAACTAGGTTATTATATATAAAAAAAAAAAAATTTTAGCTCAAATTTTTACAGATCCATAAAAGATTAATGAATAACGAATATAACATTTGTAATCCCCAGATCAATAATTCTATTAAAGGCATTAAAGGGGCTACGATTTATCAATAAGCTTTCATTTCCGAGGTCCTTTCTAACATCTCTTCAATTTTCCTCTCTTTTCATTAATCATTTTATGCGGGTAATGTGAAGTGATAACCGCTACTTGTGGATCTGCTCATTAGTCCTCTGATTTCTCTTATTATACTATTTAGCTTATAAATAGACATATTATATTCATCTCTCCACACATACACACAGAGCTATTATAAAATATATATATATATATATATATATATATATATATATATATATATATATATATATATATATATATATATATATATATATATATATATATATATATATATATATATATATATATATATATATATATATATATATATATATATATATATATATATATATATATATATATATATATATATATATATATATATATATATATATATATATATATATATATATATATATATATATATATATATATATATATATATATATATATATATATATATATATATATATATATATATATATATATATATATATATATATATATATATATATATATATATATATATATATATATATATATATATCAGGAGAGGGGGTGGGAAGAAGTGATAGGGAGTAAAATTTCTTTAATTATTCTACATTATTTATTAGTGAAAGGGTGAGAATCAAAGGAGTATAAATAACAAAAAATTCGCTTTGAAAAAAAAGTTTGAAATTTTTTGTTTTTCAGAAAAATAGAGTAATAATTAATAATTAAAACCACCATTTCTCAGCTTAAATCAAATGAATCACTTAATCACTATTATTTCTTTACCTACAAGAACGTTTGGTGCTTATTATGTTTTTCACTGAGCTTATTTAGTGTTTACAATTTTGCCAATTACATCCTTTTGCACCTGAACTCTTCGGTAATAAATTATATAAAAGTAATCAATATATTTTTCATCGTTTTGTTTACTTTCTATTTATTAAAGGTATATTTACTGCATCCTTGTAGCTTCTCATATATAATTTTACATATTTTTTTTACTAAGTATATAAAAATGTAAAATGTTTAATTGTTTTTAAATTTATTTATTCTCTATAGTTCTAAAAATAAAAACAAAAAATGTATCACTAAAAATAGATTCGATATTGATTTATTTGTTGTTCTACAGAGATTTTAGACTGTGCCAGCAATTACATTTTCTATAACCTATATTTACCTTTAAACGATATTGCTATTAATCCTAACCAAATTTATTCATAGCAGCTTATAAGATTATGAATTGAGAAGGCCTACTTTATATGCAAAACTAGATAAATGGATGCAGGCGTACGACGTAAATATAGAGCATTTTTTTTAGGTAAAACCAACTCAACCATAAATTACTTTTTATGTATTGCTTCATTAGATGTGTAAATGGGCTTAACGTCAGGTGAGTTTAGATAAATTTTTGTTTAAATATAGATTTAACAAATGATTTTGAAACTTTTTGTTGTTTGAAATATTCTCTAAAGTGTTATGCGTATAACGCTTTTATACCGCATATCACGAATGTGTTATTAAACGTATAAAATAACACATGTCAATTGAATATAAAATAACACATACCATTTAAGTTAATGTTAAGAAATGCTTAAATAGTATGGGTTTTTTAATTGTTATGTATTTTAAATGTAAACAACACATCTGCAGTAATTGATAATATAAAAGCTTCAGTTTCTAAAATATACAAAATGATTTTCGTGAACAGGGGTCTGGGTTCCTGGTTCTTTATCCCGAATACTATACGTGAATGTCTAAGAAGAATAGTAAATAGGTAACTAGTATAAAGCTAATTTACACTTTTATTACCAGATAAACGCTGCAATTTTTTTTTTTTTTTTTTTTTTTGGTAAGTTTTTGCGCTCACTTTTAAATTTTATTTGCAAAATTTGTTTTAGCAAAGTTAAACGTAGTTTCGAATGTATGTCTCCTGAGACGCATTCATGTCTACGTCTTATGTCTGATTGTAAATGTCTGACACTTTCTTATTTTTCACCATTCTATTTTCCCTTTTATTATTCTCTCCCACGATACGTGAAAAGAAGCCGCAAAATACTGTGGGAATTTCTCCATGATTGGAGTGATGCGTTAATGTAATTTCTAAGAAAAAAATCTTTGATCTGAATGATCAAAGGAAAAAAAGGCTAAATAAAAAAACCTTTTCTGGACTTCCCGTTATATTTATGGCGATGGTTTTTTTCATACTTTCAATTACCGTTATTTTTGCCCTCATATATTACGTTTTTTTTTTATTATTATTATTATTGGATAAGTAGATTATTTTGGGCCTTATATCATTTCTTTTTGTTTCTTAAATACACGTTCAAACGCTTGTTCTACTTTCATTTAAAAAGAATATTATTACTTTATCTAAACTTCAATCATTTTTTTTATTGAATATTTGTACATTTTTTCCTTTTTTTCACTTCATTTGCTAACTTATGGAGCTCTGGTTGATGTTAAATTAACTTTGAAAAGAAGTTCTTTTACAAATATTCATAATTTTCTTCCTGTTTTTTGGCATGTTTGTTATATTTATTTGTAATTTAAATTTGGTTATACATCGATAAAGTTTATTTATTAACTATCTTAAATAAATCAAATTGATTTCCTTTGCCTAAAACATCGTTCTTTTTCTTTTTCTTCTTTCTTTACCTTTTTTTCTTATTTCTTCTTTCTTCTTTTTTTTCTTTCTTTCTTTCTTATTTCTTCTTTCTTACTTCTTCTTTCTTCCTTTTTTCTTCTTTTTTATCTTCTTTTTTATCTTCATCTTTTTTATCTTCATCTTTTTTATCTTCTTTCTTTTTTATCTTCTTTCTTTTTATATACTTCCTTTTTATCTTTTCCTTTTTATTTTCCCTTTTTTATCTTTTTCTTTTTTATCTTTTTCTTTTTTATCTTCTTCTTCTTCTTCTTCTTCTTCTTCTTCTTCTTCTTCTTCTTCTTCTTCTTCTTCTTCTTCTTCTTCTTCTTCTTCTTCTTCTTCTTCTTCTTCTTCTTCTTCTTCTTCTTCTTCTTCTTATTCCGCGTCAACTATACATTCCTTTCAGCATTTCTCTTTTGCATACAGTTCCGAAGTATAACTTATTCTTTATAACACCTAAAGTATAGAAATTGAAATAAAGTTCTTATTATAATCGCTTCATTATTATTGAATTAACAAACTGTTATTAAACAACTACCATTATTTTAACTGCTAATAACACTGGCTACTACTACTACTACTACTACTACTACTACTACTACTACTACTACTACTACCACCACTAATACTACCATTATATAAATCGCTTTATAATTTCTATAAAAATCCTTCTATTATCAATTCATCCCCTTTGACACGTGAAAGAGATCTTGGGCCTAATATAAAGGGAGCCGAGATTGATATTCCTTGCATTTAAAAAAGGTGTGCGAAGCCTCTTATCTCATTTTTTATAAACTTTTTTTTCCTTTTGATGCCATTAAGAATCTAATATACTTTATTCTTTGCTATTAGATGTTGTTCAAAAAATGGAAAACGACGTAAACACTTATAATGGATATGGAGGAACGACACGTATTGATATATATATATATATATATATATATATATATATATATATATATATATATATATATATATATATATATATATATATATATATATATATATATATATATATATATATATATATATATATATATATATATATATATATATATATATATATATATATATATATATATATATATATATATATATATATATATATATATATATATATATATATATATATATATATATATATATATATATATATATATATATATATATATATATATATATATATATATATATATATATATATATATATATATATATATATATATTATATATATATATATATATATATATATATATATATATATATATATATATATATATATATATATATATATATATATATATATATATATATATATTATATATATATATTTTATTATATATTTTATTTTTTTTTTTATTTTTTTTTTTTTTTTATATTTTTATATATATATATATATATATATATATATATATATATATATATATATATATATATATATATATATATATATATATATATATATATATATATATATATATATATATATATATAAAAATACAAACAAGAAATATAGTTAATGATTTGAGCTCATTTATTTATAAAAATTTAATGTGTTGTTTCAATTTATATATTTTTTTTTTTCAAAATAATTATTTTTTTAAATAATTATTTAAATTTAAATTATTTAATTAAATTCAAATTAAAATACATTTAGTGA
>SEYY01021736.1:92500-102500 GCA_009176605.1 Armadillidium nasatum
AGAAAAACTGGACATTTTAGAAGCTGAAGCTTATATTCTCATTAGCAATAAACGTAAATGTATAGGTATGAAAATATGCTGTAAGTGCAAAATTATCAAAGCCGGATTCGCAAGCAAGAGTTTATTAACTATTATGCAATGCAATTACATCCAATGGTTTATCTTGTATAGATAGATTAAAAATTCTATAAGGACATAACTTTGTCTCAAATAACTCTGTGACCTTTACTTATAAATTCAACTTCAGAAATAATTACTTCGATTCCAGTTTAAAAGGATGTCAAGTAAGCAATATTTTCACTATAATAGTTCAGCAGAAATTTTGAGAAAAAATTCATGTATTTTACTTTTAATAGTAATATCTAAAAACAGATGATTTTCAGAAAGAAGAATTTACTGATTGTAGATTTAAATATAATGAATTTACATCTCAGATGAAGATCTCAACTTATTAACTTATTTCTGTATATCTATTTGCAAAATAGTTTTTGTGTTTTAAAATCAAATTCTCACATCAAGGTTGCAATTTTTACAATCCCGTATTCTTACCAACTTTATCAATAACATCAGAAAAAGGTTTATCCACTCAATTTTTTATATAAAATTTGTGATTAATTACAAAAAAAATATATATATCATTTGAAATCCAATATTTAACAATATTACAGTACGTTGAAGTAGATGCTACAGAAAAGGGATTTCAGTTACGCACACTTACTACTTTAAGGTTTTCATACATAAATTTATATATTACTGGTAAAGAGTTGCTACCTACAGAATGACAATATGAATCAGTGTGGAGGTTTTTTGTCAGTTATCGAATTTTGGTCCCTGGTTTAAGACTGATGTAGTATATATAAGCATGGTAGAGAAAATCAAATAGAATTACTAAGATTTAATCTTTATTTTCCTTTATTTGCAGTGATTTACCTTTTCGAGGAAACCAAAATCAAAGGTTCAAGCATAATTGTTCAACAAAACTACTAACTCTAACATTTTTATGGATTTCATTTTTTAGTTATCAGAGAAATGTAAACAGCAAATTTTCTCTGATAATTATTTGACTTTTGATTTATTAATTAAATATCTATTTGATGTCCTTCCATAATATGCACTTGCGTTTTTAGTAGAATAGCATTGTAGCACCAAACAAGTTACGAGTAGTTGCATATGCCATCACCCTCGTCAGTTTTGTTCATGTAAAATTGATACAAATGTACAATGCATAATCAGAAAAAATTAAGATAATAAGAATTACCAAAATATTTCTGTAACATGTCGCGAATTGCTGAACTCGGCAACAGACACTGTTGAATTTGGCCTAATATGAATGAAAGGCTTAAAAACTGGCAGAGTCCCCGAGTTCCGAACTCGGTGTATCATTAATATATATATATATATATATATATATATATATATATATATATATATATATATATATATATATATATATATATATATATATATATATATATATATATATATATATATATATATATATATATATATATATATATATATATATATATATATATATATATATATATATATATATATATATATATATATATATATATATATATATATATATATATATATATATATATATATATATATATATATATATATATATATATATATATATATATATATATATATATATATATATATATATATATATATATATATATATATATATATATATATATATATATATATATATATATATATATATATATATATATATATATATATATATATATATATATATATATATATATATATATATATATATATATATATATATATATATATATATATATATATATATATATATATATATATATATATATATATATATATATATATATATATATATATATATATATATATATATATATATATATATATATATATATATATATATATATATATATATATATATATATATATATATATATATATATATATATATATATATATATATATATATATATATATATATATATATATATATATATATATATATATATATATATATATATATATATATATATATATATATATATACTTGAGAATGCTTTATATGTGCATATATTATTCAAAATTTAGGCTAAAAATTTTTAAAAATGGAAGAAATTTAATTAAGAAAATAAACAAAATAAATTTAAAATATATTTCCAAATGAAACTCCGAAATTCAAAAATTTAAATTTTTCACGTTTTATTTCCCCCCAAGTCTAGGGGAAAAGTGTTTCTCTCTCTCACAATTTCCCCTGTTACAAGAAATATGAATTAAAATAATAAAATTTAATGAATATTTCGAAGAAAATATAATTATCTTAAGATATAAGTTCCAAAATTCCTTTAAGTTTTAAGAATATATTTTATTCTTTGGATTTACTTCACGCTGAGAGTGTGCACACTTTTACTGATTTGCTTGCGAGATTAAAATAATGGTAACGCAGTTGATAGTGGTTCGCGTACACTGAATACAATGAATAATGGTAACGCAGTTGATAGTGGTTAGTGCACATTGAGTAAAAGGAATAATGATAACACAGTTGATAATGGTTCGTGCACACTGAATACAATGAATAATGGTAACGCAGTTGATAGTGGTTAGTGCACATTGAATATAAGAAATAATAATAACATAGCTGATAATGGTTCGTGCACACTGAATACAATGAATAATGGTAACAAGGTTGATATTGGTTCATACACATTAAATGTAATGACGAAAGGTAACGCAGTTGATAATGGTTCGTGCACACTAAATACAATGAATAATGGTAACGCAGTTCATATTGATTAGTTTACACTTTTACTGATTTACATACGAGAGTATAATGTGATTCTTTAGTCTGCCATGTGTTGGTGTGTACAACATGAATATTTGAAAAAATAATTTCTGTACAATGAATAAGTGGAAACGCATTTGGCAGTGTTTCAAGTTTTTATATAACTCTTTTGAATGTCATGTATTGATGTATATCGCATCATGCTTTCATCAGTGAATGATGTACAATTAATAATGGGAACGCAGTTGGCAGTGTATCTATATTATTTGTATTTTTAATTTCGATTCAGATTCAGATCTCCAAAATTTAGCGATTTCCTGATTCTGAACACTAATTAAATTCCTTTTCCGATTCAGCGATTCTAAGTTCCAATTTTGATTCTCACTCCAGTTTCACTATTCTGATTTCAGATTTCAATTTCGAGATTCTGGACTCCAATTCCGATTCTAGTTCCTCGATTCTGGTCTCCGATTTCGATTCCGTGATTCATATCTCTAATTCCGATTCTGATTCTGATTCCTATTCCGATTTCGATTTCGAGATTCTCGACTCCAATTCTAATTTCGATTCCATGATTCTGTGCTCAAATTCCGATGTTTATTCCACGATTCTGGGCTTAAATTAAATTACTGTTGTAATTCCAGTTCCGCGATACTGAGTTCCGATTCCGATGCCACATCCTTGATACATATAGTAATCGGATATCATGGTGTGTAATCGGATATTATAGTGTGTAATCGGATATTATAGTGTGCAATCGGATATTATAGTATGTTAATCAAATATTATAGTTTGTAATCGGATATTATAGTGTGCAATCAGATATTATAGTATGTAATCGGATATTATAGTTTGAAATCGGATATTATAGTGTGTAATCGGATATTATAGTGTCTGAATGCCTATTTAATCGAATGCTTTTAGGATACAGATGTGCTAATTAACTTTGTTATAATGATTATATTATAACAGATTCCTGCATCATATTATCTGTGTCGTTTCAATATTTTAGGTAATTGACAATCACACTATATTTTTCAAACTTATTTTCATGAATTTCAATGGAATATTACGTTTAAATGGGTTTTAAATTTCACATAACATTTTTGAGTGTCAATTACCTAAAATATTGGAACGACACAGATAATATGATGCAGGAATCTGATTCTTTTCCATATTATGATGTTAAATTATATAATAACACTATCCCACGCCTCACATTATATTTTTCAAACTTATTTTAATGAATTTCAATGGAATATTACGTTTAAATGAGTTTTAAATTTCACTTAACATTTTTGATTGTCAATTACCTAAAATATTGGAACGACACAGATAATATGATGCAGGAATCTGATTCTTTTCCCATATTATGATGTTAAATTATATAATAACACTATCCAACGCCTCACATTATATTTTTCAAATTTATTTTCATGAATTTCAATGGAATTTTTCGTTTAAATGAGTTTTCCATTTCACTTAACATTTTTGATTGTCAATTACCTAAAATATTGGAACGACACAGATAATATGATGCAGGAATCTGATTCTTTTCCATATTATGATATTAAATTAAATAATAATACTCTCCAACGCCTCACATTATATTTTTCAAATTTATTTTCATGAAGTTCAATGGAATTTTTTGATTAAATGAGTTTTCCATTTCACTTAACATTTTTGATTGTCAATTACGTAAAATATTGAAACGACACAGATAATAAGATGCAGGAATCTGATTCTTTTCCATATTATGATGTTAAATTATATAATAACACTATCCAACGCCTCACATTATATTTTTTTAATTTATTTTCATGAATTTCAATGGAATTTTTTGTTTAAATGAGTTTTAAATTTCACTTAACATTTTTGATTGTCAATTACCAAAAATATTGAAGCGACACAGATAATATGATGAAGGAATCTGATTCTTTTCCATATTATGATGTTAAATTATATAATAACACTATCGCAAGCCTCACATTATTTTTTTTAAACTTATTTTCATGAATTTCAATGAAATATTACGTTTTAATGAGTTTTAAATTTCACTTAACATTTTTGATTGTCAATTACCTAAAATATTGGAACGACACAGATAATATGATGTAGGAATCTGATTCTTTTCCATATTATGATGTTAAATTATATAATAACACTACCAATACCTCACATTATATTTTTCAAACTTATTTTAAGGAATTTCAATGGAATATTAGGTTTAAATGAGTTTTAAATTTCACTTAACATTTTTGATTGTCAATTACCTAAAATATTGGAACGACACAGATAATATGATGCAGGAATCTGATTCTTTTAAATATTATGATGTTAAATTATATAATAACACTATCCAACGCCTCACATTATATTTTTCAAATTTATTTTCATGAATTTCAATGGAATTTTTCGTTTAAATGAGTTTTCCATTTCACTTAACATTTTGATTGTCAATTACCTAAAATATTGGAACGACACAGATAATATGTGATGCAGGAATCTGATTCTTTTCCATATTATGATGTTAAATTATATAATAACACTATCCCACGCCTCACATTATATTTTTCAAACTTATTTTAATGAATTTCAATGAATATTACGTTTAAATGAGATTTAAATTTCACTTAACATTTTTGATTGTCAATTACCTAAAATATTGGAAAGACAGAGATAATATGATGCAAGAATCTGATTCTTTTCCATATTATGATGTTAAATTATATAATAACACTATCCAACGCCTCACATTATATTTTTCATATTTATTTTCATGAATTTCAATAAAAATTTTCGTTTAAATGAGTTTTCCATTTCACTTAACATTTTTGATTGTCAATTACCTAAAATATTGGAACGACACAGATAATATGATGAAGGAATCTGATTCTCTTCCATATTATGATGTTAAATTATTATATAATAACACTATATCACGCCTCACATTATATTTTTCAAACTTATTTTAATGAATTTCAATGGAATATTACGTTTAAATGAGTTTTAAATTTCACATAACATTTTTGATTGTCAATTGTCTAAAATATTGGAGCGACACATATAATATGATGCAGTAATCTGATTCTTTTCCATATTATGATATTAAAATATATATAATAACACTATCCCACGCCTAACATTATATTTTTCAAACTTATTTTAATGAATTTCAATGGAATATTACGTTTAAATGAGTTTTCCATTTCACTTAACATTTTTGATTGTCAATTACCTAAAATATTGGAACGACACAGATAATATGATACAGGATTCTGATTCTTTTAAATATTATGATGTTAATTATATATTAACACTATCCCACGCCTCACATTATATTTTTCAAACTTATTTTAATGAATTTCAATGGAATATTACGTTTAAATGAGTTTTAAATTTCACTTAACATTTTTGATTGTCAATTACCTAAAATATTGGAACGACACAGATAATATGATGCAGGAATCTGATTCTTTTCCATATTATGATGTTAAATTATATAATAACACTATCCAACGCCTCACATTATATTTTTCATATTTATTTTCATGAATTTCAATGAAATTTTTCGTTTAAATGAGTTTTCCATTTCACTTAAAATTTTTGATTGTCAATTACCTAAAATATTGGAACGACACAGATAATATGATGCAGGAATCTGATTCTTTTCCATATTATGATATTAAATTATATAATAACACTATCCCACGCCTCACATTATATTTTTCAAACTTATTTTAATGAATTTCAATGGAATATTACGTTTCAAATGAGTTTTAAATTTCACTTAACATTTTTGAATGTCAATTACCTAAAATATTGAAACGACACAGATAATATGATGCAGGAATCTGATTCTTTTCCATATTATGATGTTAAATTATATAATAACACTATCCAACGCCTCACATTATATTTTTCAAATTTATTTTCATGAATTTCAAAGGAATTTTTCGTTTAAATGAGTTTTCCATTTCACTTAACATTTTTTTTTGTCAATTACCTAAAATAATGAAACGACACAGATAATATGATGCAGGAATCTGATTCTTTTCCATATTATGATGTTAAATTATATAATAACACTATCCCACGCCTCACATTATATTTTTCAAACTTATTTTAATGAATTTCAATGGAATATTACGTTTAAATGAGTTTTAAATTTCACTTAACATTTTTGATTGTCAATTACCTAAAATATTGGAACGACACAGATAATATGATGCAGGAATCTGATTCTTTTCCATATTATGATGTTAAAATATATAATAACACTATCCAACGCCTCACATTATATTTTTCAAATTTATTTTCATGAATTTCAATGGAATTTTTCATTTAAATGAGTTTTCCATTTCACTCAACATTTTTGATTGTCAATTACCTAAAATATTGGAACGACACAGATAATATGATGTAGGAATCTGATTCTTTTCCATATTATGATGTTAAATTATATAATAACACTATCCAACGCCTCACATTATATTTTTCCAATTTATTTTCATGAATTTTTAAGGAATTTTTCATTTAAATGAGTTTTCCATTTCACTCAACATTTTTGATTGCCAATTACCTAAAATATTGGAACGACACAGATAATATGATGCAGGATTCTGATTCTTTTCCATATTATGATGTTAAATTATATAATAACACTATCCCACGCCTCACATTATATTTTTCAAACTTATTTTAATGAATTTTAATGGAATATTACGTTTAAATGAGTTTTAAATTTCACTTAACATTTTTGATTGTCAATTACCAAAAATATTGGAACGACACAGTTAATATGATGCAGGAATCTGATTCTTTTCCATATTATGATGTTAAATTATATAATAACACTATCCACGCCTCACATTATATTTTTCAAACTTATTTTAATGAATTTCAATTGAATATTGTTTAAATGAGTTTTCCATTTCACTAAACATTTTTGATTGTCAATTACCTAAAATAATGAAACGACACAGATAATAGGATGCAGGAATCTGATTCTTTTCCATATTATGATGTTAAATTATATAATAACACTATCCCACGCCTCACATTATATTTTTCAAACTTATTTTAATGAATTTTAATGGAATATTACGTTTAAATGAGTTTTAAATTTCACTTAACATTTTTGATTGTCAATTACCTAAAATACTGGAACGACACAGATAATATTATGCAGGAATCTGATTCTTTTCCATATTATGATGTTAAATTATATAATAACACTATCCAACGCCTCACATTATATTTTTCAAATTTATTTTCATGAATTTCAATGGAATATTTCGTTTAAATGAGTTTTCCATTTCACTTAACATTTTTGATTGTCAATTACCTAAAATATTGGAACGACACAGATAATATGATGCAGGAATCTGATTCTTTTCCATATTATGATGTTAAATTATATAATAACACTATCCAACACCTCCCATTATATTTTTCAAATTTATTTTCATGAATTTTAATGGAATTTTTCGTTTAAATGAGTTTTCCGTTTCACTTAACATTTTTGATTGCCAATTACCTAAAATATTGGAACGACACAGATAATATGATGCAGGAATCTGATTCTTTTCCATATTATGATGTTAAATTATATAATAACACTATCCAACGCCTAACATTATATTTTTCAAACTTATTTTAATGAATTTCAATGGAATTTTTCGTTTTAATGAGTTTTAAATTTCACATAACATTTTTGATTGTCAATTACCTAAAATATTGGAGCGACACAGATAATATGATGCAGGAATCTGATTCTTTTCCATATTATGATGTTAAATTATATAATAACACTATCCCACGCCTCACATTATATTTTTCAAATTTATTTTCATAAATTTCAATGGAATTTTTCGTTTAAATGAGTTTTCCATTTCACTTAACATTTTTGATTGTCAATTATCTAAAATATTGGAACGACACAGATAATATGATGCAGGAATCTGATTCTTTTCCATATTATAATGTTAAATTATATAATAACACTATCCAACGCCTCACATTATATTTTTCAAACTTATTTTAATGAATTTCAGTGGAATATTACGTTTAAATGAGTTTTAAATTTCACTTAACATTTTTGATTGTCAATTACTTAAAATATTGGAACGACACAGATAATATGATGCAGGAATCTGATTCTTTTAAATATTATGATGTTAAATTATATAATAACACTATCCAACGCCTCACATTATATTTTTCAAACTTATTTTAATGAATTTCAATGGAATATTACGTTTAAATGAGTTTTCCATTTCACTGAACATTTTTGATTGTCAATTACCTAAAATAATGAAAAGACACAAATACTATGATGCAGGAATCTGATTCTTTTCCATATTATGATGTTAAATTATATAATAACACTATCCAACGCCTCACATTATATTTTTCAAATTTATTTTCATGAATTTCAAAGGAATTTTTCGTTTAAATGAGTTTTCCATTTCACTTAACATTTTTTTTTGTCAATTACCTAAAGTAATGAAACGACACAGATAATATGATGCAGGAATCTTATTCTTTTCCATATTATGATGTAAAATTATATAATAACACTATCCCACGCCTCACATCATATTTCTCAAACTTATTTTATTGAATTTCAATGGAATTTTACGTTTAAATGAGTTTTAAATTTCACTTATAATATATTATTATTGTTATTATATATTATTATTATTTTTATTATTATTTTTATTTCTATTATTATTATTATTATTATTATTATTATTATTATTATTATTATTATTATTATTATTATTATTATTATTATTATTATTATTATTATTATTATTATTATTATTATTATTATTATTATTATTATTATTATTATTATTATTATTATTATCATTATTATTATTATTATTATTATTATTATTATTATTATTATTATTATTATTATTATTATTATTATTATTATTATACAGTGGCTCCGTAGCTCAGTCGATCGAGCACTCGTTATGGCAAACGAGAGGTTCAGGGTTCGAGGCCTGGCCGGATCTAGAAATGTGAGCTGTTTTCTCCTTGCGCTTAGCTCCGAATGACTCAGTCGTTAAACGAATACATCAGTGGGGTCCCCTTGTTACTGATGGGAATAATCTCCGGCATCCGCGATAGACATGGCCCAGCCAGCAGTAACTGCCGTGGGCCCGTGAAACCCTAGGATCTTCC